>DWPV01001172.1:0-22145 GCA_018251915.1 Urbanus proteus proteus | reverse complement strand
TCGCGGCAACTTTCAAGAGTGAAACGTAACGTTCATGACAGTGTCACCCGCACCATGCTACAGCGCAAAGACTATAGTACTAGCTGATCGCCGCGGTTTCACCCGCGTTTAAAAAGTAAAAAATAATACATATTTAAACATAAATTTCATCCCGCTCGACCGCGGCGGCGGGAAGATTATCTCAGCCAAACAGACAGACAGACAGACCGAGAGACAAACAGACAGATCGACAGACAAACAGACAGACAGACAATTTTTAATGGAATTTTCGTTATAGGTATCGTGTATACTTTTGTATGCATTAAGTAAGAAAATGAACAGACACTTCAATTGAAATAATAAACAGACACTTCAATTTTATTTATTTGTATAGATTTCTTCAAAATATTCGCTAAATAAGATACCACAAGTAGTGGTGGTAGTTCCATAGAATGATTAACAACTATTTAAAAAATTTTCTCCTAAAACTAATTAAAAACCTGGAATTCGATTTGAAATTTGACGGAAAAAGGTCGCCTAGACTACAAAATCTGCTGGAATAATCCAAACAATTCATAATTTACTACAGTTTCAGATAGAAATGTTACCTAGTTGGGGTTGTATCCCCCGAAAAATACTCCAAATCTTCCCTTAATAGGGGAAAATTAGCAATACCGCGTCAAAGTGATGAATTTATCACAAAGGTACACTAAGTACTATATTAATTAATCGACAAAAGAAGTAACAAAACTCATCAACCCTAAAACGCTTATAAACAAAATCTGTGACTAATACAATCTAAGGTGAACTGCAATCGAAATATCAAAGATAAACAACAATAGGGTTACGACAACGTGCCAGCAACAATGTCCGCGCAACCTTAAGACGAAACCACGTAGTATTCATTCAGTGAATCGAAAAGCCTTACGCGGCAACAATTGTTTCATTTCCAAAAACAATTGCATATACATTAGAGTGATCGGGGGTGTCTTCACATGTGACCGGATACGTGAATCGAGTTGGGTGGTATTCATTCGTAATGGGATGATTTACACTTCCACGAATATAGATAACATCTATACTAATATTATAAAGAGGTAAGAATTATATGTTAGTTTGTTTGAATTGAATAGGCTCCGAAACTACTGGACTGATTTTAAAAATTCTTTCACTAATTTAAAGATACAACTTTACTTAGTGCTATTCGTATACTTAATTTTAACTTTTTTTTAACGCGGCTGAAACTGCGGGAACCAGCTCGTTTTTTATAATGATGAAGTAGAAAACGGGCATGAATTCCACCTAATGGTATGTAACTACCACAAATGAACATCTGTGATCAACCCCCTTGAGATTAGAGTCCTACCTAAGGTCATAGATGCGTCGCTGACTCGTTAACCCTAAAGTTTAAATCTAAACGCTTAGATAAGTATTTCTTCCTAACCACACACTTAAAATCAGACAAAAGTACTTAATACTGCTGAACGGGCTTATTTTTATTTAGCTCTGAGAAGTATACCTGTTTTAGAAGTAGTCGTTTACCTAGGTCACTATATTTATTATTCTTCTTATATTTATTATAATTTATTAGTTCATAAAAAACTATTTCCCACATATGTCGTAGAAATAAATTTTACCTAAAATAGATATCCCGATTATATGTGAAGATACCCTAAGTCCCTACTACCCTTAACCTGTCGGGCGGATGTAAACCTTCTTACTACATATTAAAGACTATAATGGCATGTCACAATTGGGTTAATGTATTAAATGCTAACACATCATTCTGGTTAATTGTTTAGTTAATTTGAAATAAGGTTCAGTTTTAGCCAATAACAGTTTATGTTTATTATGTATGTTACATTTCATTTTATGATATAAAATGAGCATGCAGTTTACCTGATGGTAAGTGGCCACTGCCGCCTTAGAATTAAATTTGAACGCCGCAGAATAGTATCCCTTTAGTGACTGGGCGTTTCTTGTCATTTTAAGAAATCTTAGTACCTCTATTAGAAGAGGAGAATCGATGGATAAATCTTTAGACATTATAGCAATTATTATTTATAACAGACATAATTATTTCCTGTTTTTTATGTAGATAAGGTAGTATATAGGATAAAGGAAGTATATCCTATTACATCCATAAATATTTAGCAAAATTATGTAAGAACCCTTCCATACTTAATACTGCGTAATAACTACGAGTAGTATTTTCACTGATACGAAAATCGTAAAGTTGAAAATCCCTTCACTATTGTTATCCGAAAAAGGAGAAGCGAAAGAGGGATGCAACACGTATCGAAGGTTGATTGAGCGAATGACGACGCAATTCACACGCGAATACATCACTAGACTCCACTAGGAGCCAGACGGTTTCCTGGGTATCTTAAAAAGATTTCCCCCCCGAAACCAAAAAAAAAAAAAAAAAGGAGCCAGACGGACCCAAAGTGGGATAGAGTGTGGAACTACGCACCTGAAATGTAGGTATACGAAGTTTTTTAGACGGCTATTGTGACAAAAATGGAAAAAAATATCTCTTTCTAAACCTATACAAATAAATAAAGTTGTAGTGTCTGTGATTTCAAATTAATAAATAGTAATATTTTTTTACTCCGTGCATATGAAAGTACGACACCTATAACGAAAATGCAATTGAAATTTTTTTGTCTATATGTTTGGCTGAGGTAATCTTCTAAACGGCTGGACCGATTTTGGCGGGACTTTCACGGGATGATAGCTGAAGGTCTAAGGTCTTGTATTTTCTATTGTATCTTATAAGTATGTTAATTATTTATTTACACCATTATAGGTGTATACCTATTTTTATTGAATTTAAAATCTGTATTACCCCGAAAAATAGCTATTCAATTTCCTTTAATTTCGAAGTTATTAGAAAAAGTATTAATACCAAATCTTATATATTCATAATAAATGATATTTTTAATGTACCTACATAGTTACCCTACAATAGATCTTAACGTATTTTGTCAATATTTTCTAAACAAAATATTTTCTTATTTATCAAATAAATAAAAATTATACCATTTGCCAATACCGTCATTTTGCAAATATTTAACGTAAGCACCCGCTTACGAGAATAATGAATTACCTAATTCATTATTCTCTTAGATATTTACATGTAATCATAAGGAAGCATCATACAATATTCTTGTGTGACAACTGATTCCGTGGATTCCAGCCATTTCTATGAATCCATCCGATTAGGACCACCAGCGGAGGCCTCCAGTTACAATATTTCTCAGACCTCTTGCCGCCGGCCACGTCTTACACAATTAATACGATTCTTATAAGACGGCTGATATGACTAGCTCCTTTCCGCGATTTCGTTCGTGCAAACTACAATTTAATCAACCTATTTACCTTAGGGGTGAGATATTTAAAATTACCTTTTTAAAGGGTTATATGATAAAAAATGTAGGTCCATTTTTACAAATCTGATTCTAGCTTCAGTAAATTAGATTCTGCGATTCAACATAAGAAGGACTGTTCTTTGAATTTTTTTGAATCAAAATTATTACTCGTCTATTTTTTTAATGATAAGTGCATATAATAGGTTGTATTCAGAATACTTGGGATATAACTTAAAGAACCTGGATGGCACAAAAGTCATCGTAGTCTTTCAGAGGGAGGTCTAAGTTTGAATCCAGTAGATAGGTATCTTAAAATAGAGTGCGATTGACTAGAATTATTTTTTATCTACTATAGATGAATTTAATCAGATAGATTGTCTTCTATCTTGGAATGCTCTTGGACATGAGGCGTTTTAACTTAGTTCTCAGGTAAATGTTAGTAACATTATTATGTCTCAATTCTATACACAGGGCAAACCGTTCATATTTATGTTTATGTAGGTCATAATTACATAATACTGTTTTCAATTATATACAAATATTTGTACACTAATTTTAGCTGTAACCACACAATTAGATTTTATGGAGAAGCCATAACACTAGTATTATAACCGTAATGGCTTATTTAACATACCTTCCTTTATTTTGAAGTTATAGTATAATCTAATTAAGGATAAATAGGTAATTCCGAAATGACAATTTGTCGATAAATTGGGGAAAATGTATTATAGTTTTATGAAGTTCACACGAGATTCTCCTCACGTAAGCTTTACTTTGGACCCCTGCTATACTCGTATACTTGTTTTACATGTCTACAAGCCCTGCTTGCAGCTTTGTTCGTGTAGAATTATTGTATAACCACGCGACCTCTTCAACAGTAATCGTTATATTTCCGTCAATTTGCATAAAACCGTAAAGTAAAAACTAATAACCTAAACCTGCCTCAAGAATTGCACTATCGTTAAGTGAAGGCTCTACAAAAATCCGTTTAGTAGATTTTGAAAACATCGATTACATGTAGACAGATAACTTGGGGACTTTTTTCATAATATGTATGTATGTATGTATATACATATATATATATACATATACATGCGCGGCAGTCGCTACGTACTATCAGATCAACTGTATACTCAATTGCTACCAAAATAATATACGTCAGTTTTATTTTCTTATAAGACCGAAGTAAGAAACGAGCATGCCATCCAGCTGATGGTAAGCGGCCACTGCTACCCATGGACATTTAAATTGAATCATCTCGGATAAATCCCTTAACACCCTTCAAAACAGCAGCGCTTAACAGTTAAATTGTTGCATCAATATTGTTAACTTATAATTAAACAATTTATTGTAAATCTAATTAGTGCTATATTTGTCAATTAGTCAACAGACGCTATTTAGAGTTTTTGCGCCACTATCCTGTTATGACGGTTCGTCTAGCTCAGTGTTTCTCAAAGTGGGCGTCTTGACACCATTTTTGGCGTACACAGGGCGTTGAAAGGCCCAAAAAATCGGAAGCGTCATTAAAGCTGTTAAGGTGATTTCTGATTATTCATTTAAATGAACCTTATAGCTTTGGCGAGTTATTTTAGATTCATGATTAATATAGGAAATGTCTTTTTACTGAAATATTAAAAACGTGTACCTATGATATTTTTTGTGGGAACCAATAAATAATTTATAAATTAAAATGTAGGTGGTAGATAAAATAAGATTGAGAGCCTCTGGTCCAGCTAGTACAATCATGTATCAAGTGTCTACGTATTTTTTGTATGAATTTCATAAAACAAACTTACTCTGGGGGTTGGGGTTCGAATCCCACGCTACGTACTAATGTCCAGCGTGGTGGATAATAGCTTATTTGTGAAGAGATTCATACCCAACAGTGGGATAATAATCTGTTGATGACGATGATTATTTTTCACACTCATAGAAGCTCGCGCTTCATGACTATCAGTTAAAGTAAAGCAACTTCGAGCATGGTTAAGAGTTGGATGGGTGACCATTAGTGGCTTAAATTTCATGTATCCTACCGTGTATCGAACACCCCGATAAGATCTTTATTCAGACAGATATAAAAATACCATAATAATCAGGCTGAAGTCTTTACCGGTGGTTTCTTATGAAAACATTCAACTTGGGTGATTACCGCCCGCACCTCACCAATTGGCATTGGAGCAGCGTGGTAGCGCCTTCCCCAGTTGTAGAAACTCGTGTCCAGTAATAATAAAAACCATTCTATCTATTAATACAGAATATTAAATAAACTATGCAATTAGTACTTAACTGTACTTATTTTAAGGAAAAAATATTCAGCTATGACTAAAACAATATTTAGGTTAACTGTTTGGAAGTCTATTAACATATATAATTTCATGGTCATGTCATTTGAATATTATGTTATTACCTAATTAGATTAATAAATATGTGTATCCGTCCTCACATTATATTATTATTTTGCTCATAGAACCTCATGTATTTTGAGTACGGAAGTATCATTGTCACACCTACTTCTACCTAATAGTGCTAACAGTGCTAAGCATGTTCTAGTTTGTGGTAAATGAGACACGAGGCATTCCAACTTAGTTTTTAAGGGTAGTAACGCATTTATGCCTACCTACCTACAATCTTATTTGATACTAGCTGATCCCCGCGGCCTCACCCGCTTTTAAAAAGTAAAAAAGAACACATATTTAAACATAACTGAAACCCCGCTTTGACGCGAGGGGGCTCGCATGCGCGAGGAGCGCGCGCTAATGCTTTTTTAAAAAATTAAAGTAGCCTATGTTACGCCTTAGATATTTCCAGTGAAAATCCCGTCAAAATCAGTCCAGCTGCTTAGAAAAATACCTCAGCCGAACAGACAGACAAAAATTTTTTATTTGCATTTTCGTTACAGGTATCATGTATACTTTCATATGCATTGAGTAAAAAATTGTTATTTTAAAATCACAAACAGGCACTTCAATTATAACTTAAATTCCTACTTATGAAATATAACTATAGTACTCGTAGCTTCTGATATTAATAAATGCGATAGATAGTCTACGAATATTCTAGCGAGAGTGAAATCTGGTAATGTTTGAGTCTATTACTGCCGAGACTAAATACTCTAGCGAGAGTGATATCTGGTTATATTTGACTCTATCACTGCCGAGACTCTACGGGCTACGGGCTCTACGAATCTCACCAGTCGTTTGAAACCGGTAAATATAACATTAATAAGTAAATACCTACTATTTTTTATAGTACCGGTCTATGAAATAATGTTTTGAGTATGATTTTTTGAAATAAAGCATTTTGGCGCCCTTTTAATATGCAAGTAATTGAGTATAATTTTTTTATAAAAATTTTAGAATTAAAAATTAATTATACTAAAAATGCAGTTGTCAAGAACTTGCATTTTGATTAATATTTTATTATTTTAATTCAATCAGATAACAGTTAACATTTGGTAACAAATTAAATCTTAATTTTGGTTCGCAATTTAATATTTTACAACAATTGAGTTATTAGTAATTAAATATGAAAAATAACACAAATTAATTAATTTAAGTGCGTAACCCAAACTATTCGGTTCTAATGTCCGTTAATACAACGGCTTTGTAAGTAGATCCTATATATATATACTATCAAATAGGGTCATTATTTCATAACGCATCTAAGAGATAATTAAGAAAAAATACAAAAAACAAGCCATATATTTTAGTAAAGTTTGTATAAAAATTGCAATATGTATTCACCTATGTCTGATGAAGCTGATAGATTTATCTATAGTTATATCAGAATGATAATAAAAAAATCCCTAAATTTTAGAATTGTAAAACATAAGTATGTTTAAGAAATCTAACGTCTTATCGTTTTATCTGTTTTAATTATATTTTTAGAATAATTCGTGTATCACTACATATTATAAAACAAAGTCGCTTTCCGCTGTCTGTCCCTATGTATGCGTAGATCTTTAAAACTACGCAACAGATATAATGCAGTTTTTAATAGATGAAAAAATCAAGAGGAAGGTTAATATGTAATTTAATGCGTGCGAAGCCGAGGAAAAAGTTAGTTAGTTAAAAAGAAAGTTAAGTAAAGATTAAACTGTATATACAGATAATATTTATAAATAAATTTAGATTTTTATTAACATTACTCGTTTCGACATTATCGCTATAAAAATATTGTTTTTCCTTAACACAGTTTAAACAATTTTTGATAAAAGTCTAGATAGATATAAATAGTAATTACATTCGAATGTTTTATTGATATTAAGTCCGTTATTCTCATTGATTTATTGAGTGTTGTTGAAATAGATTTAGTGTTCAGATAAATAATATGCAAATTTTAGGGTAGTTATTTTTGGGTTAAAAAGTAGAAAACATCATTGATTTTATAACTTTTATAAGGAAAAATAGTGCGTATATGCGTATATGCAAAAAATATTCAAATCTTGATAATGCTATTCGATATTAATCATAATTACTTAAATTATATTGAACCGGACTCTCAACTAAAGTTCCTTTTCAGTTGATTTACTCTGTGAGCTTAGAAACTACGTAATGTTCACAAACTATATTTTTATTAATTGTGCCTCTTATTCTGATCTAAAAAGCACTGATTCGAATACTTTTCAAGTAGAAAATATGCGTACATTTCTAGTGACGCGTGTTCAAACTAACGAGTCAATTTGAAGTTTTGAAAATATGCGCTTTTTGAAAAACCACGAGATTATATGTCAAGTTGCTCTTTTTATTTGTTGTAAAAAGTTTTTAGATGCTTTAGAATCAGAGTTCACTCATTAGTTTAGTAATAGCGTCAATTAAAGGAAATGCAGGTTTTAAGGTATTTTGAAATTATGCTTATTTAACGAAATGCATGTTATAGAAGTAGTATTCAGTGTATTATAATTTGAAAGCATTTGACAATCTAAACCTCAAAGACTTAAATGTAATTGAAATAAATTAATTATTTAATTTCGATGTCCTGATAAACGTTTTAGTCTAAGTACTTAGAAGTATTTAAATGTTTAAATATTAATTTGGTAATAATCAAATTATAATAAGCAGTTATCAGTAGATTTTGAAAACTGAAACTTTGAGTGCCGTGAAATAAACTTTTATGTCCGGAGCAAGAAGTAACTTTCTTCGCGCCAAATCTTTTGAAACACGATAAACATTTTTCTATATTTCGAAATAATGAACAATCGAATGATTTGCAAATATCAGTTATAGTAATAATGAAATGTAAGAAACGGCCACAACGGTCCGCGTTGTCCTAAAACGAGGTTATCCGCGACAGTCTAACACATATTTTTGTGCAAATAATATTATCATCAAGCCACGACCTTGCTCCCAGCTATCACCGAATTTTGCTAGTTCTAACGTCATGCCCGATAACTAGTCTAGAAAAAAATGTAACTCACCAAATTTTTTCGGACAAAAGCGACAATCCGTCACACACAACACTTCACATAAAAATAATAAAAATGTCTATTGGCGACCTGCGTGCCGCGTGAGTGCAATATGGGTGGTCGTGAGCGCTAGGCATGCACATCGCGCGGTCGCCGGCTCTCGCCGACTGCGGCGCGCACGCACGGCGCCCCCCCACCGCTGAAAATATGCCGCGAAAAAATATGGCGGGAGGAAGCGCGTAAAAACTGAAGGGGTGCGCTCGTTTCTCGCGCCGAGGCTGTATGCTAATCCATCGTGGCCCTTTTTTCCGGGAGGGGGTGGGGGATGCAATTAAAAAGCCGCGCGTGCGTGTGGGGGCGCGATTAGAACTGAGACGTCGGACGGAATGAGTCTGTCACCGTTTTTTACTTTTTCCTAGTCTGGGTTGTGCGACTGCGAGTAGATAGATGCGCCGAATCGATGCCCGTCTGGACCCGATGAGATTAGCGGGTGGATGGTGGATGTTTTGCAGCTCCTTTTATTGTTTTCGCTTGATTACGAACTTTCGATTTCTGATTCGTTTAGCTCCGGAATACCGGTGCGCGATTTGTTTTAGGGTTAGGCGACTGGTTATTACGAATTCGAAATGTCTCAATAACTTTGTAATAATCCTTATTATTATAAAAAAGTAGGTAGGTACGCCAACTTTAAGAACTCTATTTTCTTCCTGTTTCAAACTTATCTGGGCATACAATTTTAATTTACATAAAATACATTAAAATAAATTAATTTTAAAGCCATAACGAATTCATATCAAAGTAGTACCAACAAATAATACCCAATTGAAAAAGGAACACAAAGACTCGTCCATCGGCAAAACGGTCAAAGTTCGAAAGTTCTAAAATGGAACATAAAGAGTAAACCTGCTCTAAAAACGGAATCTAGCGACACAATAGCGGACAGGGGAGCTTGCAAGGATGCTGCAAGCTAGCAGACCTCGCCGCTGCAGCCAGCCCTTCGCGTGTAGCACGCGTACACGAATCATACAATTCACGCCCTTTGCTCAATACGCTTCGCTCCTTTTATCTATGCCAATTGTTTTTTTTTTTAATTGCAAATGTTATCCGTTTCTTAAGCTCAATTAAGCTAATGTAGTGATAATAGGATTTTCTATTGATGAAAAATATGTTTTAAGGAAATTATAAGGGTTATTCTGTTTCTATAAACTTGATTTTTGATTTGATCTAACGCGGGAATTTTATGTAAAAAATCAATTGATATTTAAAAAAAGCGTTTTATAACTTATGTAGGTACTTAGTCCATTGAGATGTGAATTATTTTATACCTTGTCTAATACTTTTAATTAGTTAAATTATGAAATTAGTTTCTTTAAATATAAAAATATAAAATAGGAGCGAAATAACTTCAGTTATTACTTAAATATGTATTAATCTTAATTTTAGATACAAAATGCGTTAATTAAGATTATATCTTTAGATATAAAATATATGCGTACATGACATCAATATATCGTGTTTTTAAAATAAAAGGGTAAGATTTATCTGCGGCGTAGATTCATCAGACCTGTAATAAATAGAATTAGAATTGCATGTGTGGAGTAGTGTGCGTGAGGGTGGCGTGGTGCAATCGAGTTATGTTTGATTAATGATATTTAAGGGAGTTTGACATGCGCTTGTTGAAGTTTTTAGCCAGTTTAGTTAATTCACAGATTTTAAAATAATTTAAGTTTGCAAAAATTAATGAAAATAGGGTTTTTAAGAAAAATAAAAAGGAGTTTAAGGAAAACAAAAAGGGGTTATGTTAATTGTCATTGTGCGAGGAAGTTTTTAAGACATCATTATCTAAAATGTTTTTGATTTATAAAATATTAACTATGTTATAGATACTGGCGCTATTTTCTTGATGAAGAATACATTTTATAATATAACTTATGTATCAAAGTTATCCATAAACAGGATAAAGTTAACGAAACAATAATTTAGCGTCTTTTACATGACACGACAGACACTTAATTATATTATCGAAAATATTACTTCCTTAGCCTTATTTATATGAAAAAATATTTTTTAAACTTTTGGAAAAAATAATAATGTGGGTGTTATAAATAACCATTATTATATTTAGCAACTTTACAATAAAATATTTTTTTTACATCAAAAATATAATATACAACAATTAATTAAACTACATACATATTTTTAACATGAACATAACGTGTAATTCCAAAACGAATACATACAAACGGACGCTCAAACGTTTTATTAGCTAACGATTAGTAAACTGTAATACCAAAGGGTTCTTATGGGTCAACGGTCGATGCACATCTTATATTAAAAAAGTAATTATTTATGCAAAAAGTATAAGTGCGAGCTCCGGGCGCACTTGCAAGATACCTTTACCCTTTTGCGATTAGCATGATAATGCACGAAATGATAATAGTTTTAACACAGACCCAAATAATAGTGGACACGATAAATACGGGTTTGAACTTGGACGATATCTTAAAAAGACATCGCAAATTGTTTAATATCTTAATTTTTTTGCCGGTGTTCGTTATATTTATTAAATTATTAATAAAAATCTGTTAAGAGTAGTTTTGTAGTACACGCGATTTAAAAACATTAGAATAGTCGAACAATTAGCGGAAGTGATTTAAATGGTTTATATTTATTCGTAAAGTTTTCGGGAATAAAAACACTTCCGAAAAAATGAATTTTGTACTTAATATTATATTTTATAATTTATGTTAATAATGCGTATAGACTTTTATTTTTAAAATAATGTTAATATTTCAATAAAAGTAATTTTAATTTACGAAATATGCAATGTTTGTTATTCCAAACTTCGCTATTTAAGTTTTACGACTTTATCCGGTTAATAACTAAAGTAATTAGGTTTTAAATTAAAATTAGTAATTTTTACAGTATAATTAAGAAGCTAAGTAATTTTATGAAGTGTTAATGTTGTGTAGTTAGTTTATTTGAACCACTTACCTTCAGCCGGCCGTAGCACCGTAGAACTGCAGCGGAAAAGTTCTACAAATAGTCAACAAACTTCAAAGTCACTGCGAGTCAATGTCCGGTAAAAGATCACTAGGAACGAAATAAACAAGTAGTGTTGACAAAATACTCCGCGAGTGGAACCCCGAGAATCGAGAATTGGAAGGATTGTCCGATGAAATAGTATCAACAGTGTGGCCGATCCGTCACGCTGTCCACACACGTGCCACAAACTTTAGCGAACTTCACCCAAACTTTTCCGACGCGCCGTATAGTTCCGCGCGGACGCTCTATTGCAAACTTGGAAAATTTTGAAGACCGAACCCTATTACGGAATTATTGCAGCTAAGTATTTAATTTATTGTTAATTTTTAATTGTTTTTTTTTCGGAAGCGTCCACCCGTCCGGTCGGGTCCGGCCGGTCTGCAATATTAACACGAGCCGCGTCCACCTTTTGTAATGAAACGTTCACACATGCTTCCGCATTACCGTCCCGATGCCATCAATAATGAAGCCGGGCGGGAAAAAACAAAACGGGGCACCTCTCCCGGCGAGGCGCCCGCCGACACTACAGCCTCCTCGTCAAAGATCAGAATTGCATATCTGGGTTGCGTTAATGAGCGGGGGGTGGGTCGGTGGGGGGGTCGAAAAAGTGGCACCGCTCGCGCGCGAATATAAATTCATCGCCAAAAAATCATTACGCGGGGGGTGGTATTACGGTTCTCGCTGCGCGGGTTCGTTCGTATAGTTTTTAAATCGGGCGCTCACTCGGCGGAGCGGCGCCGCGGCGCGAGGCCGCGCCTCTACTGCACCGACGCCCGCCCTGCACCTGCACTATGCCCCGAACTATCACGCATGCACCTCCCGACGTCTTCGCGACCACACACGCCCGAACTTATGTCTCAGCGCCCGAACTCTCCCGCGCGACCCGAACGACTGTCGAGAGACATCGACGGGAAATTAATGCGATACGGAGACGGATTGATAATCTTTTCTTATACCCCTTAAAAAGAGAAAAATCCACCACGTGTATGCAAATTTCTCTTTTCGTCGACGATCGTAATCAATTTGTGCGTAGGAAGCGGTACACTTCCGCACGCACACTCGTCTAACGGGCGCCTGTGTGCGACTCAAATTAAATCTAATACAAAATTGCGTTTTATGTTCACGCTAGTGCGTGTAGGTGTGTGTGGGGCGCACAATGCGAGCTCGCACCCCGTACACTCGAGCTAAGCATTCGTATTAGAAAAAAATTGGGGACCACTTTTTACTAATTAAATTAGTCGACTTTGCTTTTCGTCATTTGGAATCATACTGATCGTAACAAACGATTCCTTGAAGAGTAATGGAACTTAATTATTTTTAGTACTTATGTAATTAGTCCTAATTAAAAGCAAATACTAACCAACTTACCAACGATATAAAGGATTATCAACTTAGCTGGAATATAAAACGCCAATCAATTTGGTTGAGACAATAATTTGAACGGTAACCCTTTCGAATTCCTTTAAGTCGTAAACCGAAACTTTAACTATTTTCAAACTAAGCTCTATTGAAGTTAAATTGAATTGCTAGTATAAACGCAACTGCTTCTACAAATAATATCGAAGTTAAAGAACGGAAATAAGGTACTAAGGTAGGGTGGAAAATATACCTTATCATGTGAATTGGACGCGTTCTATATACGTAATCCCATACTACTATCATTAGGCTGTGAGCGCCATATACATAAAGCCGTAGTTACATTCTGTCTACAAAAAAAAACTAAATTTATCGATGTTTGCCTGGCCGAAGATCGAACCCGGAACCGTCTGCGTATTACGCCGGTATAGCGAGCGCTTTTATCATTAGTCGTCTTATTTCTAGAAAAATATGATTTATTTTAGCTGAAAGCTCCGAAACATCTTTTCAGAGCAACTTCCGTGATTCCGAGATATATTACGCATCCGGATAATTAATGGTCATTACTGCCCAATCAAAAAATATATTTTAGCACATATCACTCTAATTGCACTATATTAACTTAGAAATATATTTCTAGTTCGAATACATCTAAAAACTTTTTAATTTTGGTAATTAAGATGTCGATGTAAACTATTTTTTTTTTTAATATGTTCAATTCAGAATCCAATATCAGTACATACCATGTACTCAGGAAAATATTGATATTTTTGCTACCTGACAAAAATATTAGCTCATTAATTACGAAACGCTAAGATCGCCTACAATCTTTGTTCCCACTAAACACTCGAAACACGAACGATTTCTATAATAATAATTTTGTCCAAATTTTCGCCAAAACTACACATTAGCATAATGCGATCGACTGTACTTTAAAAACTCACACAGGCTTAATGTTAAAAATGAATTACCAACACAGTCTCCCTGCCTCCCTGCTACACTCATTTTCATTTCGATGTTTTTGGGTTTTTGCGCAGATGGGGGCCCCCACCCCCTCGAGGGGGCCTCCCTCGCCCTATGAAAATAGGATATATTTTTATGTTTTATTTGCCCGGAAACCCGTAGCTTAGTTGCATGTTTATTAGAACTTTTTATTAGTAGAAACAATACGGTTGGTTTTTTTCATTTTTCCGGCTATACGCTTACGGTACGGGATGATTTGCGATGACAATCCTATTGGTTGGAGTCACGGCATGTTTGTTTTTGATTAGGCATTTAGTTTCTTTTATTGGCGTAGTGTACCGCTACGAAGCTACGTCGTAACTCTTCGGGAAACTACAACTGAGGCTACGTTATTGCCTTGAACGTTTAGGGGTAAACTATCGTAAGAAATGTTTTATGGATAATACATTGAGCCTATAAGAGTCTATGCCTGAGCCATCTTAATCTAACAGTTACCTTCTTTAAGGTCCACCTCGTCAATGAGCATCCTGTAGTGCTTTTACCCACATAGGGTCTCCATTTGAGAACCTTCCTATACCATGGGTTATCTGTTCCATGATATGGTCAGGCCCTTGCCACAGATAGCTAATTACAATAATTATGGTTTAATGAAATTGCCATATTTAATAATGAAAATATTTATTAAAGCCCTGAAACCACTTGAAACCTTGAAACTATTGAACATATTTAATGAAACCCTGATTGGTTGAAGATCGACCAGCGAACGGCCATAAAAGGTAACTCCGTAAAACTAAGTTGGATAGTCTTGGTAAAGAAAGCCCTTAGCACATATTTCAAGAACACAGCAGTACTTAAACTGCTTATAAAGTTGGAATAAATAGAATGGTGGTACCACTAGAATCGAACGAAGGATTCTACCACGTTAAAAGTAGTGTAAATAATTATAATTAAAATTTTATTAAACTTATGCATACATTATTACCATTTCGAGTAATGATCAATTAGCGAAATTAAATCAAACATTTTTACCAATGTATATGAGAACATTACCGCAATTACTTCAAATAATTACTTTTAAAACATAAAAGCACTCCAGTTATTGTACAAATTTACAACAGAACATTTTTGAACATATTCTCAAAATAGTCTCATATAAAACCACTGACACTATAAAAGTTAATGAAACAACCAACTGTGTTTGTTAATATAAATCAATTATTATCATATTCTAAACAAATTAAATTAATATAAATCAATTATTTATCATTCATATTCTAAACACACTGAATCTTAATTCTACATACTATCAACAGTGTTAAGCGCTGCTGTATTCTGGTTTGAAGCTGGTGGTAAGAAGAGATTAATACGAGGCGTCCCAACTTAGTATTAAAGGGTAGCAACGTATCTGTGACCGAGCTCAGGTCAGGACTCTAATCTTCTGGCTGATTGATTTCTGACATTCTGACGTTTAAGAGGTTCAGCGGCCAGTTTCCATCATGTGAACAGTATGTTCCAAAAAAAAACGTATTTATCTCTTATTTACAATAATTAAATGGTTATAATGTCATCACTACATAGTATAAAACTAAGTCACATTCCGCTGTCTGTCCCTATGTATGCTTAGATCTTTAAGACTACGCAACGGATTTTGATGCGGTTTTTTAATAGATAGAGTGTTTCAAGAGAAAGGTTTATATGTAATTTAATGCGTGCGAAGCCGCGGGCAAAAGCTAGTACCAAATAAAACGACTTAGTGTCTAATTAATCTTAAAACTAGTAGTATTCTGCGGATTCTATATTCATTATTACGTAGAGGAGCGTAAACAGGTCATTAGACATGGACAAATGATATGGACACACACAGACAAACACTTTACTCTCAGAACAGAAACCTAAATTCTATTGAAATGTCTTTTTAGCCAAGCGTCGAATCCAGCCACCACCACCACACCATCCATCTCTGCGCTACGAGGGTTCTAATTGCCTTATTCAGAAACAATATAAACTATTTGGTTTACTTTTTTAAAGATACTTTTGTTTTATAAGTTTGAAGTAGCTTGACGATGCAGTCCACCTGATGGTAAGTGGCCACTGTCGCCCATGGACATCTGTGATCAAGTTGCTACCCCCAGAGGATTATGTTGGAGCATCTCGGATAAGTGTGTCTCCCTTACTCTTGAAGCCAGAACACAGCAGTGTTTAACAATGCTATTAAAAGGTGGAAATAGGTGTGACGGTGGTGCCTCCGGAGTCGTATTACAAGAGTTGAACCACCTATAAACTTTTATTACGTCTAATTACTTACGCAGATGAAATCGCGGTATCAGCTAGTATCTTATAAAAGTTTATTTATTAGACGAATAAAGTTATAGACTCCTAGTGAACACACGTAAGACGTGTTTTATTTATTGGAGTAGATTTATGCGGCTTACCTTGTTGCCTCGAGCTTGAGAATCCCCTTGTATTATATTTATCTGTTCAATTTACCTTGTACGTATCACTTATGCTACGTTTTATGAAGTTAGTACTACAGCCTAAGTTTTTATAGTATGGAAACAAATTTGGTACAAGTATTTTCTTGTTTAAAACTACATACTTAGTATAAAACATAGTCGCTTTCTCTGTCTGTCCCTATGTATGCTTAGATTTTTAAAACTACGGGACGGATTTTGATGCGGTTTTTTTAATAGAGTGATTTAGTGAGAAGGCTTATATGTACTTGTATAATAACATCCATTAAGTAGAAAAGTGTTCGAAGCCGCGGGCAAAAGCTATTTTAATATATTAAAATGGTATAAGAGTATGATGTTAAATATAATTAATCAATACAGATAGGATTAGAGTCTTACCTGTGGTCGGAAATACAAGCGTTGGTATTCCTGAGGACTAAGTTGGAACGCCTCAAAAAGTATGTTTCCTTTACCATACCACTCAAACCAGAATAAACCAGTGCTCAACACTGTTGTTATACAGACAAAACCTATTTCTTAAGGCCATGCAACTTAGAGTTTGATTTTTTTATATGATCGAAGTAGCAAATGAGCGCGCAGTCCACCTGATCGACCACTGATTGACATCTGTAATCAACCCCAGATAAGATCAAGATCCTACCTGAGATTGACCACAGATGCGTTGCCACCCCTGAGGACTGAGTTGGAACGCCTCGGATAAGTATGTCTCCCTTACCACTCCCTTCGGACCAGAACACAGCAGTGCTCAACACTGCTGTTATAAGGCCGAAATAGGTGTGGCGGTGGTGCCGCCGGAGTTGAACTATACAGGGTTCTACCACCCATAAAATTCATTTTGTTACAAAGTCAATTTTATGTTGTATTATTACATGAGTTATTAAGGTTCATTATAAACTTATTGTCTCACATTTGGGCGCGGGTTAATTTTTAAAATAAGAAGGGTTAAAATGGATAGTTTTTAAACGCTTATTTTTTTTTGTTTTGGTTTCTTCAGTATAGAAGAATGAGATAAGTAGTTTTTAATTAGATTATCATCTACTTTATTAACAAAAGAAAGTAAAATAGCAAAATATTCCTAATATAAATATGTAGTACGAAACATCCAAGAAATAGACATTGCAGTCCTAAACAAGTGTATTAGTTACAAATCAACATTAACTCCACGAGAGTACCCACTAATAACCAGTCCATAGGGCTTCGAAATTTCGGCGCGGACCCCAAAAATACGCAGACATAAAACATATAATACACGAACACAAATGATAAAAAGAGATAAAAGGACGGCACACCAACCAATTCGATATGAAAAGCAGGCATTTTTCCACCAATCGCGGAATTATTGGAAAAACTAGCAAATGAATTTATTATGCCCCTCGGAGCCACCTCCCAAACCCCCCTATAGTATTATTTTATAGTGATTATGAACATTGCATGCGAGGCTTAAGCGGCTTGCACAATGAACATTGTCAATCAATTTAATGTATTGAGATCGAGAGATTGCACACAAAGGATTTTGTATTAAGTATTCGCGGAGGAAATAATGATAAGTAATGTTGGCGGATCTCGATTGGTCATATTTTGAAATGTATGTAAAAGGTCGTTTATAAGATGCGATGTTAAAGATCGTAGCTCAATCAACGATTATTGTAATACTTAAAAAAAACTTCAAACTTAAACAACTTAAAACGTAAACTTAAAACGCTTTCTACACTCATAGCCAGTATTATTTTCTCCTGCCTCGTGGGTGCCATAGACACACAAAGACGAAATCACAAACACCCAGATACAGAACAGAAATCTAAATTCATCATTCAGATGTTTGTCTGGCCGGGAATCGAACCCGGGACCCACTGTGCATCAGACCGGTATGGTAACCGGAGTTCTAAAGGTGTAACACAGGCTTTCCGACTTAAAAGCCGTTCTTACTTAATCTTCAAGAGATACCGTACCTATTTGTATCTAATACATTTTTGAAATAATATCCTGTGCTACCAGAAGTTATTTATTTATAATGTTTGTGTTAATCTAGAATGCCTATTCTTTAACATCTGGATACAGTGTAAATAAATTGATACTGGTATTTCTAACAAACATTACCATTATTATACAGAAAATATATAACAATGGTACCTAATGCTTGTTAGAATACCTGTCACTTTGTGCTACGACTACTCTTGTTATTGTAATAATATTAAGAAAGCAATCAAAATGCTTCACTCTTTATAAGCTACAATACGAAATAACGCTGTTTGAAAACATTGACAAAGTTTCTTACCTTGGCCGATTTTAATCCCCCGCTTATCTGAAACCAACAAGAATTAAAATATTAGGACTCATCTTCGATAATAGACAGTAAATAGGACAAATTCATATACAGAGTATATTTTCTTGACGCGTACTGTTTTGTCCGCGTGGCCAGAACGACTGAGAAAGATTCCATTCCAACTTCCTAGCAGGAACGCTTCTGTGACGGACCACAGGTAAAACTCTGATCTTTTCTGGGATTGGTTATTTGTGCCGAAGAGCAGCAGTGGCCACTTACCATCAGATTGACTGCATGTCTGTTTGTATTCTTTCGTATTGTAAAACATTACAATTACTATTACAAAACAACTTCATAACGAATCCCAAATTTTGTGTAATAAAGTAGTAGTTGCCGTGTTCTTTATCAAGGAGAATTCACATCATTCATATAATTTAGTGTGGTTACAGCTAAATTCTTTAAATAATAACATTACAATTTGGTCATATTGAAGCAAAGCAATACAAAAAACAAAGCAAGAACAAGAAACAAATAAACTATCCTTTGAACTATTTATATTTATCGTGTCCTTTTAATGTCGTGTACAAAAACTTATATAAATAAACTAGCCGATCCCCGCGGTTTAACCCGCGTTGAAAAAGTAAAAAGGAATACATATCTAAACATAGGTAACACCCCGCTCTTCCGCGACAGCGGCTGCATGCGTGTTGCGCGCGCTAATGCTTTTTCAAAATTACAGTAGCCTATGTTACTCCTTAGACCTTCAGCTATATTCCAGAGAAAGTCCCATCAATATCCATTTAGCCGTTTAGAAGATTGCCTCAGCCAAATAGACAGACGTACAAAAAAAAAAGCTTTTTTGCTATAGGTATCGTTTATACTTTTATTTGCATCGAGTAAAAATGTTTTATTTTAAAATCACAAACAGTCACTTAAATTTTATTTATTTGAATACAACATACTTATTTCACTTAAATTTTATTTATTGGTTGTCCACGCCATTTTGGTTGATCCAACCGCTTCAAACGAGATTAGAAGACACTGTTTAATAAAATTAACATATGTTTAGAACTGTGAAATTGCGTGACTCAAGAAATGAAGAATGTTTAAACCACACATTATATAAAATATTGTTATAAAATATATAATATTGTTTCAAGAACTATCCTCAGACCATACTCAAATAACGTCTAAGTTGAAACAGTTGGTCGTATCTAATGGAGAGTTGCTAAATACATGTTTGCACAGGTGGTATATTCGCACATAGTTTATCTAGACACCGTTCTAGAGCTAGCCTTGAACACTAACACTGCTTGATTATTTTTGTTTTTAGTTAAGTTTTAAATGTGGTTAAACTAAGGTTGGTAAAACCCTTTTGGTTAGACACCGGTGGCACCACTGCCACACCTATTTCTGCCCCAGAACACCAATATAAAGTAGTAGCTGATGATGAGTAAAAAGGGATACATATCTAAACATAGGCAACATGCCACGCTCCCGCGACGGCGCCCGTTTTTTGCTTTTTTCCAAAATTAAAGTAGCCTATGTTACGCCTTCCCCGTCCCGTCAAAATCGGTCCTATTGTTTAGAAGATTAGCTCAGCCAAACAGACAGACAGACAATTTTATTTTAAGTCCATTTTCGTTATCGGTATCGTGTATACTTTCATATGCATTAAGAAAAAAAAATGTTATGTTGAAATTACAAACAGATTTATTTACTTATTTTTATAGATAGTATTCCTTACGGTTTTAGGTCGAAAAAATATATAAAGTTTTGTTTCTAAGATATAAAAACATTTTTCGCTTTTATGTATAGGTGCATATTTTTAAGTCACATCAATTTCGCTTTCCAGCGTCGATATCATCAATCAAGTTTAGTAATTAAAGAATTATTTTTTACTATAAAAATCCTTCCACTTAATTTACCAAAAACTTCCTTCAAATGCCGCGTAGGTACAATATCTTATGAAATAAGACCAATCTTAGGTCCAATTTTAGGTTTTAACGAGCGAGAAGCGATTTGAGCTAGATCTGCCGCCGTTACACGGTTCAAATGAGCCTGAAGGGGGCGTAAGAGGCTGTAAATATATTTACTGTTCCATGGCTTCCATATTAACTGTAATTAAATAGAATTTATAGTTGACTCAAGTGTTTTTGAAATTAGGTTGTTTTCCTTTTTTTAAGTAGAATTCGTGTTTGCAGGTCGCTTTGTGTTATATAGTTCGGCAGCCAAGTAAAGCGCAGATTTTTATGAGACTTAGTGTCGTAGGTTATGAGGTCAAAATAGTTCTTCCGGGTGATCCGGTGACCGAGTATCTATTATCAACTTATAAATATGATAAAATAGAGCTGTGTTTTGGTTTGAAAATTATTTGAAGGTAAGGTAAACAGACACAACTGGAGGCATTCTAACTTAGTTCTCATTAGTAGCACCGGTTTTAAGTAGGAATCCGTTTTGGATATGATAAAATCCTTCCTGGGTGGCAGTGGCCACTTACTATCAACTACAATGAAAAGTATCCTCCTTATTTTTACATCAATACAACACTAGTAAGTGAATACCGTAATTTCTATGGCAAATTAAGGCTCGATAAATATGAGTGTGACAGGAGTACCTACTTCAAGGGTCTTTGTGGACGACAGTGATTGTTGGGGGACGATTGTTTGGCTCGCTTCTTAGTGTTGTCCGCATTATAGACATAGAGACAAGATAATACCTACTAACTTAGTAATTATACACTTCTATTCTTTATTATTTAGAAGTTACAGGGCTAATATATTTAATAGATTTGCTTTTAATATTATATTTACTTTTGTCCGCGGCTTCGCACGTATTAAATTATATACAAACCTTCGTCTTGAATCAGTCTATTTATTTAAAAAATCCGCATCAATATCTGTTGCGTAGTTTTAAAGCTCTAAGCATACATAAGAACAGACAGCGGAAAGCGACTTTGTTTGATACTATGTATTGATATACCGAATCTACATGATATCAAGCAAAAGATTTGAGTTGTAGTGGTTCAAGAAAAATTCCGCGAGAAAACTTATAAGCCGGAGAGTTCTTTAAAACAGTGGTCAAAAGTGTGAGAACTTTATCAATTCGCATTTGACATGTGATGATGGACTATGGCCTAAACTAATCTCACTCTGAGAGGAGACTCGTGCCCAACAGTGGGATACTAAGTCGGCGAGAACTTTGTTTAATTAGTTGAATGCATGCCACAGCGAGTGCCTGTGCGCTAAAACCAAAGTTACCTTGTGTATCTTTTCCTACACAATAACACAACA
>DWPV01001171.1:0-22161 GCA_018251915.1 Urbanus proteus proteus | reverse complement strand
TGTATTATTCTGTCCTTGTGTAAATTTTACGTCCATATTATAATCGTGTATTACTTCATATTACATAAGTGTTAAAAGATGTTTTCTTCAAAATAATAACCGTATATCTACTTTTCAGCTGATAACGAGTTTACATAGGCAAGTACCTTGACGCGTGTGTCTATTTCGCTTCAAAAGCGTAAGTACTTATATCTGTTTACCTGTATGTACAATTAAACTTTAACTTTGTTTATGTATCACGAAATTAAATAATCTTAAATTTAAGATTACAATGCATTTGCTTTTAACTACTTAATTAATTAATTTGTATTTTATTTACTTTACTTTATTTACTACTACAAAAAAGACGTCCTATTTTTGAAAATTTCTATTTTAGATGTCTGACCAAAATTTTACTTTAATTTTTTGTAGTTTGTTTGACATGTTTATTGCTATTGATATTTTTATCTTAGTTACATAGTGTTGAATTTAGTCCAATAATTAGAATTTAATAATTGGATTTTAATTATATTGAATGCTAAAGTAAAACTTCTTGAACACTAACACATTTTATAAATAAAGTTTACTATTTAAAATAAATATGTTGCTCTATTTCTGTTTTATAGCCGTTTAGTCATGTGGAAGATACTCGTATGAGCCCCGAGCTTTGAGGTGACCAATGACGAAAGCATAGTACGTTTATCATTGTACTAAGTTTTAATGGATATTGAGTATTTTTGCAGATTATTTGATAAAAATAATGAGTTATTAGAAGACACTTCGAGCAGCTAAGTACGATGACAACCGAGGCAAGTAAGTAAATGTACAGCCGAGGGGAGTGTTCTATATACTTGGAACGTGGCCGAGAACGTCCACGCGTCAGGAAAGGCCGTGTTAGGAAATGTAAGATTATTTTATTAAAAATTAATCGGGTAGTGTGGCAGACTCGTTATAACACGCTTCGCTGAGTCACTTCGCAGGTGCAATGGTCGTCCCTATATAAAGCGTTGGTAAGTAAGGAACGGGTTCACTATTCTGTCGGCTGTGTTACGAGCATCATCGGATTCAACGTGTTGAGTAAGATTTCTATTGGTTTAAATTGTTGCTATGTTTCTATGTCTATTTTTATAGAGATTTATTCTGAGTATTGAGAAATATTCTTGTAAAAGGATATTTCCGATACTTTTGTCTTTTTTTTAATAAAATCTATGTTAGTTCGCTAAAAATATATTGAGTGCTTAAATGTTTTTATGTAACTAACATGTTATAATGAAAAGTTCAATTTAATATTTACGTAATGGGTAGGTAGTGGGTATGACTTGCTAGGTAGGTATCTGCAGTAATATTGTCGATTTAAAAGTTGGAAAGTAGTTGCCAATTGCTACCGATCATCACAAACTTAAACAAATTAAAAGTTATTATTAGTAACCTTTTTGGCTTAATTGGTAAAATTAGCTTAGTAAATCAAAGGGCTTAAGGGCTTTTTCTACGCTAATTTTAAACATAGGTATCTCAACTGATATTGAGTGCACGTTCCAATAAAAATAGAGAATTTTAACATATTTCTTAAAATTATTACAGGATCTGGCAAAAGAATTATAATTTCTTATTAGACGCAAGCGAAGAAAGCCGTGAGCGGTTTCTCATTAATAAACAAAAAGACGGTGAGAGCAATACATATTCTACTAAATGAGGTTAAACACATACGAGTAGAGCTTTCAAACAATACATACTCGGTTTTTCCCTTACGAACTACATACGCTCGTTCGAATAAATCAATGGGTTTTGTATGCTCGTAGCAAAATTCGTACACACTTTGTTTTATAAGTCTTGTGGTTCAATTTAGTAGTTATGGTAATGATATACGAAAAGTAGTGCTACTGTTTGTTGATTAACCATATTTGTTTATGCTTAGTTCAGTTTTTTCTTTACATGGTGTAAAGTCAAGTTTGCCTCCACTGTCTACGCCTTTTTTGAGCCGTCGTTTTTGAGCTACGCAACGGATTTTATACGGATTTCATTAATTAAATGAGCAATAAAGAGGAAGATGATAGACGCATTTTATTAAATTAAGTTGCAAATCTATAAATACATATGCGTAACGCTTAAGTTTATAGACGAAAAGCGGATAGTTCCGAGAAAGTGCAATTACTTAGGAAGACATGTATAACACTGCATTAAAAAGTTAACTTTAAAACTTACTTATGCTCACGAAAAGGACTTGTTAATTCACAAATTATCTGAATAAAACATTTAGTACATCTTATTTTACAAACTCAACAATACGGTAAAAAAAAAACTCAACAAATTCTTGTAATATATAGGTATATGAAAATACGCAGCAAAAACTGACCCCTCGTGAAATAAGAAACGAGTCCAAGCCCCGGTATTAAAATGTCTCCACATGTCTCGTTTATTTGTTTTGAATGCCAAATCCATATGAAATCCAATTTACCCATCTCTTGCCGTTCGTCACTTTTTATTTGGAACTCGCGAGGCCAGTTCATGTAGAACGTCAGAGCCACGACAGTTCGTTGGCGGACTCCACTCGAAATTGGAATATTTGCTAACGTCTGCGGTTTTTATATACGTATCTTGAATGGTAGTGCCCAAGAATTATGTAGTCCGTTAAATATGTTCAGTGGTTGAACTAGCCTACAGCTTGGTAGTCGATCTAATGTTAAATGACCTTAGACGCGCACGGATTCTTGTTATCTTTTTTTAATAAGACGGAAGGTCGATTAATAGTTAATCGCATTTGTCTAGTACTCCACAGCCCAAAATATAGAAAATATTTTTAGTGGAAATATTGGTGTATCAAAAATTTAAACTTTAATGAACATTAATTATATTGCGATAGGATCTCGCTAAAATACACGACAAATACCCTTTATTAAATTACTAGTTTTTACCCGCAGCTTTGCTCGCGCTAATGTACATGTCATTCGCACAAAGGCCGGAGGTATAACAGTAGGTAAATTGCAGGTATAAAAGTTACTTCTCTATATATCCCTCGCGATTAGTAACATTTTTCGTGATGAAATGTACCCTATGTCCTTTTCCAGACCCCTGGCAATGTATGTGCAAAATTTCGTAACGATCGGCTAAATAGTTAAAGCGTGAAGGCGTTACAAACAAAAAAATAATCGAACATTAATTAGGATAGGATAGGATAGCACGGCATGTATACTTACTATAATTTTTTGAAGAATATTTTTCACATGCAAACCTATGCAAGTCTATTTGAACTACGTTCACCCTACCCTTAGAATTTACCTTTAATACTCTGAGTATTAAAGGTAAAATCGGAAGCAAGACGGAAGGTCCGAAGCGGATATTGCATTTCCTACCATGACGTGGCTTTTCGTGCCTTTTCGAAAATACCAACGTCATACCGCAAAGGAAGTATGTAAGTTAAACAGTTTATTGGTGCACGAGAAATCGGCGAACTATGCAGTAATGAGTACTTCACTTTAGTATTTAAATAAGTCGCCTAGAATATGAATTTTACAATATAATATTCGCAACAATCCATCTGACCGATGTGTACCATGGTTGACAGTTTTTATAACGTAGTATGCTTATATTATTGTGCTAAATTAAAATGTTTTTATGTTATTTTACTAAAACTTATTCACATACACTTCGTGGCGATTATAAAAAATGTTAACACGCGAATGAAACTAACAAAAACATGAAACAATTTAAATTATGATTTAAAATAAACTTAATTCAATTTACTTATGTTAGCTCGGAATATGTTTGTCGTATTCGTGACACTTTGCCAATTAATTTTCATTTCATACCCTAAGTTCACTGCACAAGTCATTGTAGGAAATAGCACAATAAACCTAATTTAAAATGCAGCGGCCATAAAAATACTTAAGGTAACAATAAATTTCCCCTCTCATTAATGTACACGACGCAGTTGCCTGTCGTCCGTAATAATTTAATGGCCTTTGAATTATAGTGGAATAACTTATCGTTATGCGACCTGTACTAGTTGTTCCCTTTGTGCAGGGATTATTACGGGTGAAACCTAGCAATTTATGTTACGTAAAATAGCATTCTAGTGTCTGCACTTTACTGCTCTCTAGCGCCTAATATTTTTTCTTAAGCACGAATACGAGCAGTTTAAGAAACTATGTTCTTAACGTCTTCATTTTGAGGCAATTAAAAAAGCTATTTTAGATTTAAAAGTTATTAAGTGAACTTATACTATCAGCCAGATATTTAGTAAAATACTCGCAGATATTACCTACGTATTTCCACCCGATTGCAGTATTTTGAATAATTTTGTATACCTTGTTATGTACTGAGATCGGAATCGAGATTGAGATAGATTTGTCCACCTTACACCGTACCGTATTATCTTGTCACGCGGATTCGCGGCCTAGGGCGGATCTAGTTAGCATGAATTTCACTTGCATTGTATAATTTCGTAAATACTTTTCCTGTCATGCGCATACGCATACTGGACGTATAAAGATTGTAGCCCAAAATCACGCGGCGTACACCCGCGTGACAGGTAATATTCCTAACTAATACACTGACACTCGAACGGTTTCCGCGGTTCCCAACGTGACACGCTTAACACGTTTTTCCATACGAAAATAAATTTGGAAAGTTGCGTGAGAAAACTCATTTCCCGGTTTCGTTAGACAGTGGACTAGATTTCACAGAATAATGTCGTTTCGCCAAAACGTGTGACCTCTATGACCTACTCTGTCCGCAGCGTGAAGTAAAATATCGTGTCATTAAGATTATCTCTTTTAAAAGTAAATTGGGCATTTGTTAAGTTAAAAATTAGATAGAAGTAGGTACCTATTTAGGTTGAATTTTAAAATGCAATAAGTATTCTAAAACACTAATTGATATATTTTTTAATACTTAGTCCATTGGTTAACAACTGACATAGGTAGGTACTTGAATAAACGTGTGACGTTTAGAACCACGTTTTAATACGGCCAATAAATAGTAAATATTCCCATTTTCTCATATAATAAATAATCATCTAAATATTTTTATTCCCTGAAATATTTGAGAAGGGTTAAATTTTATCTCAAGCAGTCCAAAAACATTTGGAATCGGGGTGACCTTCACCCATTTCTTTATCAAATTGCACTGGAACAGCATGGCCCATGTCGTCCCTTCCGCGGTCTACACATACCCATAACAGTGAAACATTAATGGGATGCAGTCACGTAAGCCAAGCAATTTTAATAAAGGAAATTGCGCGAATATACTATACCGCACCCGGATCCAGGTTGAATTTAATAGCTAATTTAATATAATAAGCATTTAGTTTGATAGGTGCATGTTGGCAAACGGTCAATGTAAAGAAAACAAGCCACAATGTATTATATGCATTTTGCCAAAACCAACGATCTATCGTGCACTTTGTCAACGCCGACGTTTATGTGTGGCATTATGTGGACATTTGTAAGTAACGCTTTAAAGTTACAAATGTTGTACATTAACCTCAATCCATGCAAAATAAAGGTATATATTTGTTGCAGAAATAGACACATGAGTTATTTTTATATGTATAGTAGTAACAAACAAGAATGCCGTCCACCTTATGAATACATAGACAAATATAAGTACATGTGTAATAATTAACACCAGATTAAATTAGTAGCTCTACCAGAAGATAGCAACAGAAAATGCTCAGATTTATTCACATGCGTCTTTGCTTTACCTACTACCTTGTGGTAACCACAACGCAGCGACAGGCTTGACAGACACAAATGTTGGTGCCTAAATACTTAGTATTAACAAAAAACATATTGTAAAATTTAAGACAATGGTCGAATTAGTTACTTATTACCATATCTGCCAATTAAACCTACACATATTTTTTTCTACGAAGAATAAATGAGACTTACTTTTACTTACCAAAAACAAAATTTAGAAACTTTGTTTTATTTCCACGCACACGTATGCGAAAGTGAACATAAGACGACAACGTATCTACAAACGAATGTATGTGATGGAGTTTTTTGTGAGACTTGCCAACTCAATACAGAAACCCACCCACGTGTAAATATTATTATATTATCGGCCCTAGATTTCCACTGGATCTCGAGAGATGAGCACCGCATAATACTGAATTTATGAATGTCTGATACGGATTTCGGTCGAAGAATTGAGAAGACACGACAACAAACGGATTCAATCGATATTACATTATCCTGATTGATCCGGACAGTTCCCTTCAAAAGGTGGATATTTCGGAATAATATCGGATGTTTAACAATAAATCGTGCTGACGCGTGATACGAACATTCGAAAAGGATTACTTAAAAGGACCAACGCGTTATGTTTATTGTGTGTTATCTGCGCCAATACACAAGATTTTTAACCTCCTACAAACTGCTTCATTCATGATTCAACTTCTTTACAAATTCGGAACCGAAAACTCAAATCAAACATTATATATTTTGTAGATCAAGTAACATAATCGTGCTGTCCAACTGGTTACAATTATCTATCGTCTATTAACGAATAGCAAAAAAGTCTATGTACACTAAGCGTTCTTCAAATCTGAGCCCAAATTGCCTTGCCTCACCAGGGGACTAAGACGGCCACCACATATGAGAGATAGATAAGAACTATTAAAGAATTTCAGGCAGACGAGTCATATTGTAAAGGTTCCGTATTGACGAACGGAACCCTAAAAATAAAGACGGTCATGTAATAATCGACATTGACCCCTTGTCAATGTGGAAGTAGGTTAGGGGATCGTCGAAGGCGCTTCGTCGGCAACAGGAAACTACAAGAACCATTCACTATTTAATTTCTTACCACTTGTAACAAATGGCGTCTTTGTTTTTGCACTAATCAGTATCATGTCTTACACAAACGTTGGTCAGCAATTTTAAAAGCAAAACAACGTTAAATCTCAACAAATTCCATTACTTAACTGTCCACTGCAGTCTTATACGGAGTACAGAAACTATAAAAACTATGCAAGTTTTATCAACTACTCTCAAAGCGCTAGAGAAATGTGAATCAATTTCTTTCAGTTCGAAGGCGGAACAAGAGAATGTAAATAATTCAATATGTATGCAGATATTGAAAATACTGCACTATTTGTTCATAGTTTATTATTGAAAAAATCCTATCTCTTAAAAACAATTATTTATAATCAAACCTGATCTGACTAATTGAAACAAAAGTACTCATCTAAGCTAAGATACTAATTTTAAAGTGCTAAATACCAAATAATCAGTACAGCTTAAATGTTTAGCTGTGCAATGTAACTAGCGGATCCCATAATACCTGCGAGCGTTTTGTAAATTATGTAATTTTTGGAAATTGTACATACGTAGTACATACATTTGAAAATCTGTCATCATACTTATTATAGTACTTTTTTATCTTCACAATGACCACACAAAGGCCACGCTATACGTTCCAACACAGACAAACGAAACCTCAGCGGTCTTTGCTTAAATTGTCATCGCATAGTTTCACGTATTTTATTTCAAATCTCAGATCATAACGGTTGGTGTTTCATTTTACAAGTATCAATCGGGTAACAAAATAGAATAGAATAGTGATTAATTTTCTAAATTTTTAGCAACAGTTGTTTGATTTGATCCAACTGTAAATAAATAGTTATATTGTGTTGTTATGTTGCAATTTATTACTAAGCGTAAACTTTAAATGGTCTACGAATACAATCATTTTAACCGAAAACCTAAATGAAAAATGTATTTTTACCATGACATTTGATATGGTGTTTGTTCGCTGGCTAGATTGTTTATTTACTCGGTAACATTTGATACTCTTTTTATGATGCATTTCGTTTTTAAATCACAATATGCATGGTATGACACAAATGGAATAAATTTAACAATAATAAAAAATAATTGGATTCAATGCAAAACTTTTAAATCGCGTTTTGAAGTAATTTCGAACATATAGTATCGAAGTTGGTAAGCACCGTTCGTGGTTCTACTCCGGTAGCGGTTTGAATGGTAAGGCTAACCTATACATGTCCGAGGAGTTCCTAAATCTTCAGGGTTAGACAAGCAATGCATTCAAGCCCGACTTTCGATGAGATTGGGTTTCTATCTTGGATTGAATAGATTGAATGGCCACATACAATTTGGTGGGTTGGAACACACATACTCGCTATGTCATAATACAAAAAGTCGAAATGTACATCGGATATAACTATGCATTAGGTGTCATTAATTATTCATATATCTATATTAAAATTGACAGTGAAAAATCTCATCGAATAGACTTTTAACAAAATGATTAGTTGAAGCTCACACGCAACGTTCAAATCAATCACACCGAGCATTCTGGCTCGTTTTAACGTCCATGTTATGTAAACATAAATACGGAGAATTTGCAATTTTACACTAACAGTTTTCCTTCATTCCAATAAACAATCATTGTATTTCGAAGAAATCGGTAAATATATAATCGATAGCGGTAGGTGAAGGTTGTTTGATTGCAATGAGCTGACCGCCCACAGGTGTCGTGTGAGCGATGGTTGGGTAGGCTATCTAGTTTGTTCCTGTAGTCTCAGAACCAGAAGAAAGGTACAGTATTCCTTGCCTGTTGTAAGAGACGTATAGCAGGGATCATCAGGAAGGGAGAGGGAGAGATGACGGCACGGTGTAGACACATACGCATAAGCACCCAGCGGTCTGTGAAAATCTTCCAAGTAAGGAATCCGCTTAGACGTCCCTAGTTGCATTCCTCTCATTACCGCCTAGGAAAGAAGATTCGTAAACTAAAGAGTCGCCAAAGAACTTTTGAGATGCTACCTAGTCCACCACTACTTAATTGCTTAATCTACCGACAGTAGCTAATGACCGGTCAGCCTTAAAGGTAGAAAACTGCGCCATGGGACCGTTACATGTGATTAGGTTACTTCGATCGGTAATTGGATTCTTATAATTAAGTTACCTAATTGGATTTGGATACTCTGCAATCAGTGGATTTATAAGGATTGGTTAGATTTTATAAAACAACAATCTTTTGCAACTACATATTAACTCTCGTTTAAAATCGCATGGTTTTAGGGTGATTCTAATAACATGCAATTTAAAACCAGACTTTTGTAAATGACTATTAGGTATAATTTATTAAGTAGATTTATAATGAGCATTGCTCTCTTTTATACAGGACCTGGTATATGATCTGAGTTAGTTATTACAAGCAAAATTGATTGAGTGATAGCACATCGTAATTGATATACCTACTTTCTGAGATATTTGACTCACTCAAGAATGGATTGTTTACTATAAAGTTGATTGATTTACTAAAGGAAATATAAATTCTGATGGTTTAAATAGACTACGATATCCAATTCCAATAAAAAAGACGCTAAAGACGCTTTCTACACTCATAGCCCCACAGTATGATTTTCTCTTGTGTCGCGGGTGCCATGAACAGACGAGTTCACAAACACCCAGACCCGGAACAGAAACAAAATTCATCATTAAAATATCTGTCTGGCTGGGAATCGAACCCGGGACCCACTTCGCGTCAGACCGGTAAAACCGCTCCGCCACGCGGGTCGTCGAATTGATGTATCTTTCACTCAATTCCACATAAGTTGAAAACAGACCAAAGTTCATCGGAGTGTGTATTTGGCCGCTATAAATAACTGCTGTCAATAATGCCAACAGCCAAGATGCCCGTTCGGATCAAGTTCTGAACCTGTATTGTTATAACAAGGGGCAAGTTTCCCCTTTGTCGCGAGTCCAGTATAGTATCTCTCGTTCATACGGGAATGCGCTAGCTTGAATTTCATAGGTACAGTCACAAGAAATAATGTATTGGCATCTAGACACGACAGCAATAATATCTGCTCCACGATTGCCCGCCATGTCTGTCTTTTTAATGTATGAAAATACGAAATGAGCATGCGGTCATCTTAATGGTGCCGCCTATGAACATCTGTAATCAACCACAGATAAGATCACCGTCTTACCTGAGGTTGGTCACAAATGCGCTGCTGCCTCTGAGGACTGTTGGATTGGAACGGCTGGGATAAGTTTGTTTTCCTTACCACACTCTTCAAACTAGAACAAGGTAGCGCATAACCATGCTATCGTCGTCAACCCATTAATATCCCACTGCTAGACGGTCTGGACACAGATCTCTACTCACAGTAAGAGGAATATAGGCCTTAGTCCACCTCGCTGGCCTATGGTGAATTAATAGATTCCACACACGTTTGAGAACTTTTAGGGACTCGCAAGTGCAGGTTTGTTCGCTATGTTTTCTTTCACTGTTAACGCAAGTGATAAATAATTAATCTACCACTGCTTCATTAGATAGAAATAAGTATTGCAGCGGTACGAAAACGAACAAGAAAGATTCTGCAACCTTATAAAATGCATATGTACGTATTACATATATGGATATGATCACAAAGTACCGAAAAACTTATACTGGATGGGGGAATATAAAACATTTCCTTATTTCTATATTAAGTTGTAAAATGTAAACAAAAGTTTTGTTTATTGATTAGGACGTGTCTGAGTTCAACGCGCCAGCCAACATGTAGTTAATTAACAAGTGTAAACGAGACATCGTTTGTATTCTCTAGGGATGAGCCATATTTATCGATATGGAAGAGGTTTCGATATTAAGATCATTATGATATTAATGATTTAATTAATGATTTAATATTAATGAATTATCGGTGGAAAGCGAAAACGAAGATTATTTCTAATCTGCGTGTAGAACAAGTTCATGATAAAATATCATTCATGTTAAACGTTTGCGTTATATTCATTAATTACTTATTAAAAACAATAATAAATATTATTGATTTATTTATCTGCTGACCGTGTACTACTACAAATACAAAAACGTTTCTAAGTGGATTTAGCTATACTTTATGGTCACTATAATTAAAATATCATACATATTTTTAAAAGCTTCCTTGAAGCATAAAAGTTTATTGTTTTGTACCCGTTTTATTAATTGAGCGCAGTGTTGTTCTTGCAGAGAATAATTTTACCATTTCCACATCCATCATTGTCTGATTTGAAATTCTAGTGCAGCGATTCTTAATCTCGTTAACGATGGAGCTCTATTCATTAATATGCATATAAAGTTTAAAGTTCATAACGTTTTCACGTACATTAACGTACATTAATACGTAGGTACAATAGTTTAATCAATACGGCAGTAGTCGGACTATTCGGCAATCCTCTACGGCCGCATATGGACCGCGATCCTTTTTTTATGGCCCGCGGAACTTCCTAAACAGTTTTTCCCATCAAAATTTCCAGGCGATTAATTTTTGACATTCAATTTCACATACTACTTCCCAATCCTGCTCGCCATTAGGTAGGTACATAAGATGGATAATTAATTGAAGTATACGTTTGTGGATTTCCCAAAAGATTTTTTATTATAATAAATATATAACTGCTATTCTTCTTCGCATAATTCTAGCAGTTGATAATAGCAGCTGCACTGTAATTACCGTGTACAATACGACAGCGCATTTCAACTAACGGTGGCAACGGCGGTGGCTTGCGGTCTTGTAATCAAGGCGTGTGTGACTCTAAGAAAAATGCACGGTTTTTAGACCTAGAATTTCTATTTCTTTTTATCCATACGTTAATGATACGGAATTATTTTAGTACCTTTTAGATTAAAAGTTTATAAAAACAATGTGCAGCTATACCTACCTATAAATTCTACATTATTTGTCACATCTGTTTAAATTCTCTATAAGTATCACAAATCATAAAGGAAGGTGTAAGTATGTACCTATATTTATTTTAATTTAAAAATAGAGTGTACATACACTATAATTGTTTGTGATTACTTTGCATCAGTTAAAATGTTGTAAACATTTAATAAAGTTTAACAATTTTAATGAGAAATATATCAAATTACATTTTTATTTCAAAGCCAACCTTTTCATATCATGAGATTAAAATATGTAGGTCTTAAATACGCTTGAGCTTGGGAGTTGCTGAAAGATTTAAAATTAAACTAAACGACGAAGATTATACTGAAATTTTAGGATGCAGCGAATTACGTGCTAACACCGTCAGACATAATTCAAATCGTTATTATACACTGTAAAATGTAGCTAAGTTAAGCTAAGCTTGAGAATAATAAATTCATGTGAAATATAAATAAGGAACTGAATGAGATATCATAGCATACGTGGAAACTGTTTTTGCATGCGGTATAAATTATGATGTTCATTAATATTGATTCTATTATTGATATATTATGAACAGTTATTGGAGCGCCTCAAGGGAAAATTAAAGAAAACTTTTTTCTTAAGTTACTAAATCATCAATTTCGAGTATTTAAGTGTTCTATTTATTCTATTTAAATTATTTATTTCACCTCTTAACAATTCAGATAAATTACATTTTATATAAATAACATTATATTATCTTATACATCCACATAAACTTCTAAAAGTAACAAACAAGATTATGATCTTGGCGCACTTTTATATTACTACGCGCAGAAATTTGAAAAAGATAGCAACCTAGATATGCAACTGAAAAATAACTTTCATTATATAGATACCCATTATGGTATGTCTGAATAGTCCGATTTGAATCCTCGATTCGACGTAGTGCTATGGCTTGGGGCCAAGAACTACGTCAGAAACTAATGTGGTGTGAACTTTCCACTGCCAAATGAACCTCAGGAAACCTGCCAATGATGGAATCAATGCCCAGAGTTTAATACACCCAACTTAAGATCGACTGATACCCAATGAAATTGTTCTATTTCGTTTGTATTGAAATAAAACGGTCACAGCTTAAACAACAATATATGAACAACATTCTTCTGATATATTTAATAGCATTTTTAAATTATCTATAGTCATTGTATAAAATTGTATTAGGTTTTTTATATGGAAAAGACGGGCGGTATGGAGTTTTCCTTAGCGCATTTTCTTGCGGTTATTGACTATCAAAAAGAGTTTTTAAAAAAATTACTCAATAAAAAAATCATTTTGGTTTTAATAATTTGCTTTTTGTTTTAATAATTTGCTTTTAATTAATTAATTAACGACTGTTGTCATATGTATAGATCTTTCAGATTAATGACTTTTATTAATTATTGCCTAATTTATTTCAATACAAGCCTGTCAAATGCAAAAATGCTTTTTAAAATCTAATAGCACTTCGAAACAGCTTACAAATAAACAATCTTTCCAGCATTATTATTTCATCAAAAGCTAATATTTTTCGCCTTACTCATAAACATTTTAGTGTAATAAAAACATAAATTTCTACATTTTACATTCTTAAAGCTGGAAGGAACGTGTTATTATTGGGATTTTCTCCATAAATTTCTAGCAGGTAGAGCACTCTGCATCACGTAATGCATTTTCGCTACGCAAACACCTCACACTACACCTCATGTTGGTGGCGCTTAGATAAACTTTGTTATGTATATTTTAATAGGGTGTATATTTTTAATATTTTACGTTATAAATAAAGCCAATATAATAAATTGGTCTAAACGGCTTCTTTTAAACCTAATGCAATAAGAAACTTCATATTGCAATTTTTATGATTATTTAAGTTTTGCGATGTATATTTTAGCCAATGTAATGAATTATTTTAAGGTTTTCGAACGTAATGCAATGATGTAGTTACATCATACTGCATTAAATATATTATTATTTGTTTATTATTGACGCATTTTTCAGTCTACATCAACTTTTAAATTTCATTTTAAATTTATGGTTTTAACTTCTATAAAGGAGGCCATATTGAATTTAGTGTACGGTACGTAGCCAACAACCCGCGGACAATTAAGGCCCTTATAACGATAAATCACGCGTGGATTCATGGTAAGTAATTTAGAAGTTAGGTGGTAACATATGACATACATACATTCTCACCGGCTAAAATTATAAGCCTCATTTACCAGTAATTGAACAGAAATATATATATAAGATCGCTCTCGACTCTGTTTGCCTATATATCCGTCTGTCCGTTTATCGAAATAAACTTTAGTATATTGGCCTGGAAGAAAAATACATTTGGAACTTACAGAACTATACGACTCAATCACCACCATGTTATATCTTATACTAGGTTGTAACAAACACAAATGTATTTTTATTATAATTACTTGGTAACAAAATGTGCAATTTGGAATCGAACTATCTGACTTTATAACTGCCCATAGCCGGGGTTTTTAATAAGCACATTAACTTATAGTACACCTAATTTCAAATTGATGATCGCTGTCGTGTCACTAACCTTAAGAATTAAAAACAGGCATATTATTATCTGCTAGTGTAGTTAACGACTCTTAACCACGTCCTCTAGACCACCTTATCAGCATAAAACGCTGTAAGACAGAAAAAAACGTGTTATTATAAAAAATTGATCGGAATTAAATATTCAAAGAAAACCTACAATGTTATATATACATTTTCTTGATATTAGTCTAGTGCAGGGGTGACTAACTTGATTGTACTTCGGTTACAATCAATTCAATCAATCTCGTCAAGTCGTTAATCTACTGATTAGACTCTGTGCGATTTACCACTTCATTTACGCTAGCGTAGAGTGAATTCATGCCGTTTAATTCGACGTTCCTCTAGAAATTTTAATCTGCGAACAAAAAACCATCGTAATAGTTTTGTAAAATATGTATCTCTAACTGGTGTCAGTTTATTTAAAAAATCTGACACAGGCCGTAAGCCTCTGCTCCTATTTTTCTTAGCTTTGCCACGATCTTCTGAACTAAAAGTCGCTATCGACCAATTGATAGCGATCGACCGATTGACTTCACTCACCGGTTCACGGTCTATCGGATAATATTCAGAGAAGTTCTTTTTATTGTCACTGTTTTGAAGAAAATGTACTTTTCAAACTTTCTATTTCCTATCTTGTGTGTCCTAAATACATTTTTGGTGTTGCGCCAAAATGCATACGTACAATTCAAAATTAAATCTGAAGATTTTGCCATAAAGATTAAAATATATTAATTTTAATCTGCACCGCTTTAATGCTTTTGAAATAAAGATACGTATACTACGCGTATGTAATAAACAAGTCTTATGCAATATTGATCTTTATATTTTATCGTTCCATAATTTCAAAATAAAAGTTGATTTTATACAGTTTTTTTGAGTAGCATTAAAATATCAAAACACACTTTTTTCTGTCTGTCTGTTTAGGCGATTTTTAAATTAACTAAAAGTGTTGTTTTTTCCTTTCGTTGGCGCATTTGGCTATTTTTTTATAATTTATTGGTTTACATTAGAATCGTAGATTACCTTATGTTATCAAATCACGACCTTGTAATGCGATATCCGAATGCAAACATGCAAATATCCCCGGAGTAAAATAAACTGTAAAGTGTAAGTAAAATTACTTGTGAAACAATTAATTTCAAATTTATGTGCCCTTACACGGAAGCGCGCATGTTTAGCCAATAGCGGTCAACCTTACACGGCATTCATAATATATTAGGTGGTTATGAAGACAGTGACCTAAATCGCTAGAACTATTACATTACAGATATAATACCTATAATAGCCGGAGTGGGAAGTCGTCCATAAAATGTAAGATTCAAGAAGGAATCCATAAACTAGGCAGTAAAATGAAGGAAAACTATAAAATCTCGTTGCAAAGTCATTTCGGATTTGCACAATCCATTTTACTTACTATGCGCTTCATGCAGTTAGTACTTTATACCTATTTATAAATCTGAAATAATAAAGTTTTAGGTTTTTGCATTTTTTCATTTATCTCATTTATACTATTTTCATGACCGATTTTTAAACTGGTTATTGTCATCATTAAAGTCTACTGCTGGACAATGGACTCCCGTAGTGGGATAGGACCGTTGTAGGTGATGTTGTTACACAAACGCTGTTCCCTGTGTCCTGGAATTTATTCCTTAGTTGTCTCCTACGATATCCAAGAGAACAAAAACATTGGTGCTATTTAAGAACAGCCACAGGTCACATGTAATAAGTACATTATTTTGTAAATAACTCTCTTTTGCAATCTTAATTATGCTACAATTTTATACGACAAATCTATTTGAAACCAGAAAAATATGAGTAAACTAATTTTCTATTTAGGGTCACCCCTAAATATAAAACCGTCCTAGCTCAGTCCCGCTCCTAATTTACGTAATAATTTACTCAAGAATATTATTTTACTATGTTTACTTAGAATGCTACTTATACGAGTAATATATTCACAGCTGCGCTTGGAAATTTTCCCCACGCTGAAAATATAGTGTCTACAAGTATAATCAATGTTTATCATCCATATTGTACAATTTCCAGTAATTAAGAAAAAACGTTATATTAGTTATTACTTTACTTATTAGTATGTATTATAGCAATGATATAACTGGTAAGAAATTCAGCCATCAGTGACCGGGATTGAAACTTACACACCGAATTTTTGGAGGAATGGCCTATTGATAAAAGTTAAGGGAAACATCATAATGAAACCTACAGTTCTGTATGATCTTTATTTACAAAGTAATCAAAGCCTTAAGTGTTTTCGCAATGAACACGCTACTAGTATTAAGAGAGTAGTTTCTTTTTGCGAAAATATTGAGAAATTTGAGAGCAAATAGTGTACAATATCACCACTTATGTAACTGCATTTGCGTGTGAGGAAAATATAAGTTGATGAAATTGGCGCGTCGTTGCCAGCTTGGAGCTGCCTCCGATTAAGGCCGGCTCCAGACGGTGGTCCCAACGTTGGCCCCAACGCCATACGTCCAATGGGTGGATGGAGAAAATAGCATTGGTCCTAACTAAATCGGGGTTGTTTTCTACATGAAAGAAAGAGACAACTGGAATTGGGATGAAAATGAAGATGAGATGAAAATGTAGGTTTGTTAGTGTTAAGAACACGATTAGGCAGGTACTGGTTTCTATATGCCACTTCCTCTTCTTTCTCTTTTCCGTGGTTTTCTAGATCCACACGTTGGACTTGGCGTTTGAACCAACATTGGTACCAACATGTGGAGATGGCCTTACTTATTCATGCGTCCATGAGTCCTGGCGAGCGTTGCGGGCCCGAGGGCCGCCAATAACGCACGACGCTTTATTGAATTTCTCTCTTGTAGTAACGTACATTTCTTTGTAATAGACGTGATAAGAAAAAAAGTTTTATTATGTTATGTCATATCCATAAGATTCCGATATGAAGAATAATAAAATTATTACTTACTCAGGCCATCTCATGCACCCCTAGGAACTTTTATTATAGGTACCTGTTAAGTATCATACCTACATGACTACGCCTGTGATTTCGTTTACACAAAATATGCATTCGTATACATTCAACATGCTGTTTCAATAAAATTACATGGTGCTAAATCATAAAATGAACCAGTTGTCCTTGAATGGTTTTAGCTTCAATAGTTTAAACTCTGCAATGATTATTCAGTATGGGTATGAGTGAGAAAGTACCCTTCTTTTTATGTACCTATCTATATAATGGATGTTATGAAATTATTATTCAATATTATTTACATGCGTATAACATGCATCCATTTTGCATGTGATTAACTTCCAAATAGCGACGTAATCGCTAATTATACGCATATTTACATGAGATTTAAATGGTTTATTAATGAGAACGATACAACATTAATTGAAATAATGCAGGAAATGCAAAACTATAGATATAAGAAGTAATTTACAGGTTGTCGCTCGGCCATCGCCTGTAGCGAAAGGTTAACCTTTATATTCATATTTCGTAGAAGTAGCAGATACATGTAGACTACGATTGAAAATGACAACTACCGCCCATGAATATGTGAAGACATTGCCACAAATTAAGACTAACTTGGAAAGCCTCTTATAACTGTCTCACTTACTACACACTTTATTGGGTCGGATCCGAGTAGCAAACGAGCATGCAGTCCACCTGATACCGCCCATGAACATCTGTAATCAACCCCAGATAAGATCAAGGTCCTACCTGAGGTTGACCACAGATGTGTTGCTACGCTGGAGCTGGAACGCCTCAGATAAGTATGTTTCCATTACCACACCCTTCAGACCAGAACACAGCAGTACTTAACACTGCTGGTATAAGGCAGAAATAGGCGTGACGGTGATGCTACCGGAGTTGACCTATAGAGTTCTACCACCTTTAAAACCTTAACGTACCTTATTTAAATACATATTAATCGTAACTGGTCTTAAATCCTTATTATTCGAATATTTCCGTGTAAATGTATGTGTGTTATAAATCTGATATTCCGTTCTTATTTCCCTTCACACATATCGACAAGTATCGGAAACTTGTCGGTATACATCCGTCATCTGTCTATTACGTCCATTAAGTTTTTTATTCGGCTCTTGTTTTTGTTCTGGACAAATTGACATGTGTTGTTCTACCTGATGTTGACAGGAAATTACAATCGATGACATGTAACAATAGTAAATTCTATATAATTATTACAAATGGGAAAGTCCGTTTATTTGTTTGTTTGTTTGTAACGTCTTCGCGCCTTAAGTGCTCAACCGATCGTTATGAAATTTTGCACACACATAGTAAGGGACCCAGAAAAGGACATAGAGTACCTTTTATCCCGAAAAAACGTACTACTCCCGAGAGATATAAAAATAACTTTTATACCTACAACCTAATTACTTTAATACCTACGGCCTCTTTTGGGCCCAAACTAGTCAAATATATTTTTAACTGTCAATAATTATAATCTTCGCCGCTTCGCAAGATATGAATATTGATTGATATGGATTGAATATGGATTGATAGTATGACGAAACGCAAATTTCTTCTGACTTCTGGGTTCACGCTAGAAGTAGTATAGTGGTACCTCGAATCATCTTTGTTCCATCATATTAATATACCGACTCACACACTATACCTACATGTACTACAATGCTTAAGGAAAATAAAACAAAACGTCATGAAGTGCGTGAAACATGTCATCTCACTGCATATGGGTCAGTGTAACGTAATCGCAGGTATCAATTTCCCGAGGTCCGACACACCTTGACACGGTTGGCTGTAATCAATGAAATTATATTGTTTGCCTATATCGTAGGTTATGGTCTACGATTCTGATCTATCCAAATGTTTAGCTTTTTCACGGTCGAGGAATTAATTACCTTATTTTATTTACCTGTGCCCAGGGCCCTCTTTTCCACTGGACTTGGCATTTGTCAAGGGCCCCGCAATCGAGGGGGCCCCTAGGTCCTGACTAGTCATTGACAAAGTGGAGCGCAGCAGCAAGCAGGCCAACACACCTCGACACGGTTGGCTGAAATCAATGAAATTATATTGTTTACCTATATGGTACACGACGAGTCTGATGTATCCAAATGTTAGCTTTTTCACGATCGAGACGATTAATTACCTTATTTTATTTACCTGTGCCCAGGGCCCTCTTTCCCACTGGACTTGGCACTTGTCAAGGGCCCCGCGATCGAGGGGGGCCCCCTAGGTCCATCCTTTTCCACTGGGCACAATGGGAACTTGCCAAGGGCCCCGAGGGGCCTCTAGGTCCTAACAAATCATCGACAAAGTGGAGCACAGCAGCAAGCAGGAACTGAACAGGCGTTTATAAATTGATATACTCAGGGTATAGTTTTAATAAGGGAAAACAGAATTTGATTTCTTTGTCTATCTTTATAAAATAAAAAATGTGGCCGGCTATGGTCATACCCATGATCATTGTGTGCCAAAGGCTCCTTAAGGAGTTAAGACGTCCCTGCCTGTGCCGTGGGAGCTATGGACAGACAAATACCTACCCTACCTCTCCTACCTGAGGTTGGCCACAGATACACAGATACGTTGCTATCGCTGAGGACTAAATTTAAACATTTAGGTCATCTGTCTTTCTTACCGCATTTTTTACAGCCGAAAACAGCAGCGCTTAAAACTAATACTGTAAGAAATAGGAGTGGTGGTGGTGTCTTCAAAGTCGCGCCACGAATTCCACCTCATTTTCCTGTGCGATATATTTAATCTTTTATATAAAAAGCAAAAAATCTCAACACAAATATTGACCACATGTGTAGTCACTGCATGCACTTACCATATTCGATATACATAATTAGAAGTTAAAATTAGCATGTGTCTACTAAAATGACTGAATAATTCTGACCATCAGAAATGATCTTGACACAAAATAATGCACGAGTGTTTGTTGTTCTAATAACTATGTAAAAATAATAATTATAAGTACATATCCTTAGTACTTTTTTCTTTGATCTAACAAACTCATTTAATCTTAAAAAATAATAAAATAATTATAACTTATTTATTTGACGACCCGGATAGCGCAATGGTTAACACGCCGGACCGCTAATCCGAAGGTCCTGGGTACGATTCCCAGCGAGGCGGAAATTTGAATGATGAGTTTTTTCCGTTCATGGTCTGGGTGTGGGTCCTTGTCTTGTGTGTTGTCCATGGCACCCACGACACAGGAGAAAATCCTACTGTGGGGCTATGAGTGTGAAGCGTAATTTATTTATTTATTTAAACCACAATACGGTTTTAAAGCGAAAATACATTGTTATACAAAAACCGACTATTGATGTTTTATTTTTTTTTAATTCAAGAAGCGTGAAATATGCCAATACGCACTTACGGCCTTGTTGTTTACAATGTAAAAGACAGTGACAGGTATAATGTCAAATCTCCAGTTACGGATATAGTAAGTTATTGGAACCGACCGTTAGCCGTGCTTGTAAGGTCTAAACTTTTCTCTCGGGGCCACGAAACACCGCTTACAAGCGATATTGGCGCAGTAGCCTGTAAGCGATAGCGTTAGGCGTTAAAATCAAGATAATTAAAAACAAAATGTCTACTTTTTTATTGATTCCAATAGTAAACGAGCTTGCAGTCTACTTGTTGATAAATGTCCTGCCGCCCATGGACTTCTACGATCTACTCCAGATAAGACCAAAGTCCTACCTAAGGTTGACCACAGATCCGTCGGATTGCGTCGCTACCCGTGAGGACTGAGTTGGACCGCCTCGGATAAGTATGTCTCCCTTACCACACCCTTCAGATCAGAACACAGCAATTAAGACAGCTGTTATTAGGTAGAAATAGATGTGGCGGTGGTGCCGCCGGAGTCGAACCACATAGAGTTCTACACTTAAATATCACTTACTTATAGGCACAAAAATATTTTATTCAATTCAGTGTACACTATTCACACAATTATTGTACAAGTAATCATTTTTTAAATCAAATCAAATCATATCATTTATTTGCCCAAAGTTGAGTAGTTACATAATTATTAGGTCTTTACAATAGTTTCCAATGGTTCTTCAACTTTAGCCACAGTGTAGCATGCAAATTTAGTTATTAAAATATTAAATTAATTATTACAAATGTTAGACACATATTATCTTGTCACCTAATCTAAATACCTATGTATAATAAAATATAACAATAAATACAATAATCATTTTATATTGAACAATTGTTTTTTTACTCTTTCTTCATACTAGTTTTTGCCCGCGGCTCCGCGTTAAATTATTTATAAACCTTCCTCCTTGAATCACTCTATCTATTAATAGAAACCGCATCAAAATTCGTTGCGTAGTTTTAAAGACTTAAGCATACATAGGGTCAGACAACGGTAAGCGACTTTGTTTTATACTATGTTAAGATAATATAGGATATGTTATGTGTGTGGTTTTTTTTATGTGATTAAAGTAGCAAACGAGCATGCAGTCCACCTGATGAAAAGTGGCAACTGTCGCACATGGACATCTGTAATCAACCCTAGATAAGATCAAGTTCGTACGTGAGGTTGACCACAGATGCGTTGCTACCCTTGAGGACTGAGCTGGAACGACTCGGATACGGCATCGGAACACAGCAGTGCTTAACACTGCTGTTATAAGGCAGAAACTACACCTATGGCTGGAGTCGAACCGCATAAGAGTTCTACCACCTTTAAAAACACGGTACTTTTGGTACCCCCAGGGAGCTGGACCAGGCCTGCATGGAGGCGGTGGCGGCGCTGCTGAAGGGGCTGCCGCTGCAGCCCGAGGAGTCCGACCGCGGGGACCTCATGGAGGCCAAGAGCCAGCTCTTCCTCAAGTGAGTGCTGGGTGGGGACAGCGGGGATCGGAAGGACAGAGATAAAGAAATAAATAACGCTTCACACTCATAGCCCCACAGTAGGATTTTCTCCTGCGTCGTGGGTGCCATGGACAACACACAA
>DWPV01001170.1:0-22173 GCA_018251915.1 Urbanus proteus proteus | reverse complement strand
AGACGAAGTAGCAAACGAGCATGCAGTCCATCTGATGGAAGTGGCAACTGCCGCCCATGGACATCTGTAATCAACCCTATATAAGATAAGGATCCTGCCTGAAGTTGACCACAGATGAGTTGCTACCCCAGAGGACTGTGCTGGAACGCTTCGGATATACTTATCCGACATCTCCTTTATCTCCCTAACCACACCCTCCGCACCAGAACACAGCAGTGTTACCGCTCCGGCGGCAGTCGGAGTCGAACTACATAGAGTTCTACCACCTTCAAACCTCACCTCTACTATGATTATGTAGTTTCTACACTATTTTATACATTTATTTTCAAAACATAGCCAAAACGTGTCATATTAGGGTTTTACAACACTACGTGACGTCATAGGAAGTGGTGTGTGCGACTAAGAGCGTCATTACTTCGGCAAACGAAATTCCGCCGTCAATAGCACTGGCTACACTAACTGTATGTAGGTATAGGTAATTCTAGACTCGTCTAGTGCAACGTTAGGTTGGTGCAGGTCACGGTATCTGGAGATAAATGTCTGATTTTTATAAGAAACTAGCTTTTGCCCCCGGCGTCGCACGCTTTAAATTACATGAAAATCTCTCTCTTGAATCACCCTATCCATTGAAAAAAACCACATCAAAATCCGATGAGTAGTTTTAAAGATTTAAGCATACATGTACCATGGACACACATAGATAAATACATAAACAGCCAGACTAGGACAGAAATCTAAACTCATCATTCCGATATCACTCTTATCGGAGTTCGATTCCCGAACAGCATGCTAGTTCGGTATAGTGAACGCTCAGCCACTGGGGTCGTCCATAATAATAATAATGTTCCATTAATTATATGTAATAATGTTCCATTAATTAACTATAGGTAAGTACTAACACTGGATAACTTATAAAGTAAATCAAAATAAAAAATCATTTGCATATAACAAAACATAAAGTTAATCGAAATAAAATAATGTGGCAAAAATCTTAGATAACTTTATTAATAAGTAAAATTTATGTGATATTATTTTAATATCGATAATATAACTAATAGCTATTAAGCTTCTCATTTTCATCTAGCTATTAAGTTTCTCATTTTAAGTGACCTCTGTATGTCTTATGAGGAATAAATGATTCTTTAAACCCAATAAATTAATGTATAAAGTACATTTATAAAATAATATTCCACGCTTATCACACGATGTAAAAATATTCCCATACTTGTAAATGACCCGGCGTATTTGATAAGTTTCCAAAGCGAGCTGTCTAGACTTATTGTCGGTGTCTAGGGCATATTGCTGCAGGTCCTGAGGGATAGGTCGCGGTGCACTAGAGATAATCGATCCGGCGACAAACCACCAAATAAGGTTTTTGACTTACATTACTCAAATGATTTTGAATAACAAATATTATGTTCATCTATTGATTGTTGTAAAGAAATATACGGTTACTTTAATAATGCATGTATGTAAATAAATGATATTTGTTTGTTAATTTATATTATAATGACTTTCAAATTTTGTAGCAAATTGATATTAAAATATTTGTGACTGAGTCTTTTAAAGAATTTTAACATTTTATTTCTGACACGATCATATTATTATCATTGAAGCATATTTAAGGTTAAAATCTGCGATAAAAATAATTTTAAAGCGTATAAGTAAGCAAACCTATGAGTGTATACTCATACTAAACTAAACATCTACTAAACTGTATAGTTTAGTAGACTTTTTGTAAAACACTATTATTACGTATAAATATGAGATCAAAAAGGAACTGAAGGTTAGGTTATCTTAAAACATTTGCAAACATTATAAATTTATGGTCGATCTGCATCTATAGATATATTCTTTGTAAAAATTTATACACCTGTTTGTTGTCGCAAAGTCCCAAATAAAAACCATAACAAACAAAGGTGTATAAAAGGAATGAATCAAAATAATCCGTCTATTTCCAGCTCTTCCCGGCAAATCAAAACATTCGATGGCTGTTCATTATGTAATACCTACATCAATGTTTATTTACCAATACGTATGTCATGTCGGTCGACGACCTCAGTCCCTGGTCGGTGAAATTCGGCATTGTCCGCACTTTAGAGTGGGATAGACTTACGCGGAAGTGTTTGAGTGTGAGTGCGTGCCCTCGGAGGGTAGAGACCTTGAGCAGGCAAAATCAAGGGTAAGGTAGTGCGCATGTGTGCGTTAGTCCTGAAAACGGTGGTGTGAGTGGGAAGCAGCTGTAGTTATACAATATATCGCCTATAGGTAATACGACATATTAATCTCGCGGAGACGAGGCTGGAATGAGGGTGTTTAATTTAAGTGTATAATTGAACAATAGACTAGAACTCTACCTACACCGTAGGAATAAACCTAACAAGATGAAAATAGAAAGGAAGTTGTACCTACCTATGTAAAAGATACCTGTTTTGCATAAACCCTTACATACCTATAACCTATAAGTAATACCTACCTTACTTATTCCAATTATTATACTATTACCTACTTCCTACTCTATAAAGAATATTTTTTTCTATGTTATAAATCTGCTCCATAACCGTCAATATTCCATAACACATATATGGTCTTTCAAATCAATAATTTAAATATGATACCTACTAACCAGTATAGTTACTCTAATCTTAGTACCGTACCCAACAAAGTTAAGACCTTTATTTCCCAAACAAACAGTTTAAATCCGTTGTACCAAACGTCTACGAAACGTCTGTGGTAAACAATTGCGCAACGTAATTAACCGGCCATGCCGCCATAAAAATAAAAACGCATGTCAACAAGCAACAACTAACCACGTGCTCACCCAAAATAGACGTGCACGCACACCACCGCACGCCACACGCACACACGCGCGCGCCACGCGGTCGCGAGGCCCGCGGAAAAATCAATATTTTGAGCAAAACTACTTCCCTAAACGCCTATGTGTGCGTGACACGGACAAACGTCTTAACAACGCGCAGCGGCAAACCGAATCACACCTTATCTGTTAGGAAGCAAAGTGTGATTTCTCCTATTAAACGCGGGGGTTGGATCGTAAGGGTACGGAGTAGGGTTGTCGACTGAACTCGCTACTATATTTCGCGTTTACGTACCATATATTGTTGAACAAAATATACAATACGAAAGAAATAGTACATTTTTAATAAAAATAATTTGTTTTAATGCTCATTGAACATTTTATGTAGAGCAAAGCTGTAGAGCAAAGTGCTTGAAAGTTGCTTGGTTTCCAAAAAAAGGTAGTAAGTAACTTAGCTTTTCCTTTTGCAGTTGTTTTTCCTAACAGCTTAATTTTTGAAGTGTATCTACATCTACTATATTTTTATTTTTTATGAGAAATACAATCGTAAAACCGCAACCCTAGTACAGAGGTAGCGCCATCCCGCTCCAATCAATCGGATGGCCCGGTCGCGCGGCCGCGTGGCGCCGGCCGACGACCCCGGCGCGGTCGTTACCCCGCCATGCACCCTGCTACCCCTGCTCACCCTTCCTGCCGAATCTTTGCCCACCGCGCTGACATTGACTCGCCGCGGTTCAACGACCTCCACCAAGCTTCCGGTGTGACCTATCCGTTTTGGGGCACTTTTTGGAAATTACGTATACTCGTCTATCGATCGAAAGATTATTTATTTGTTTATTAAGGCTTAGGTACATTTAATTTTCGATGAATTTATCTTGATTGAGTTGAGACGGCAAAGATCGGACATTGTACTAGTCTGACCCGCAGCGGGTTCAAAATTCGAGGGCTAAATTCTAGGGCAATCAAAGTTCTATATAACGTGAATCTGGCTATTTATATCGTGTTAATGTGAATCCATGGAATTTATTACAAGACAGAGGACTCTATTATACCAATAATGTAATATGAGTGTTAAGATTAAAACAATAATAGGAATATGCATGACATTCATTAATATATTAATAGGCGTATGTAGATATAAGAAAGCAATTATACTGTATAAATAACTTGGCTTCAAAGAACGGGCCAGTTTATTGCCTGGAATAGTAAGTGCATTAATTTAGTGGCAAGACAAGATAGGTATCTTTTAGGAGCGTTTCTACTATGTACTGGCGTCTTTTTTACGAAGTAGTCAATTACTGATCCTATTATTAATTAGATGTAAATTATTATGACACAAAGTTCATTGAAATATAACACCAAAATTAAAATCCATTATATTATAATAATTATATAAAAATATAGTTCCGCTATGTTAATTTAAAAAGCTATATTCAATTTAGTGGGTTAACCCCGTTAAGTACTTATGCAGCTGGTAAGGGTTACTACATAATATAATGATGTGAATTTATTTTCTCCTTAGCATCCTAAATAGTTAAATATATGCTAACGTTGAGCATTATCTAAAATTAATTAACGAGAATTATACAATGTAAAAGACTTTTGTAAATCGATTGTTTTATGGGCTCATTTTTTCTTTAATAAAGTTAAAAACAAATGAGCAACATTTTTGTTTTTATTTTTATTTTACGTGTGTTAAATACAAATGTTTATTAATGTACTATTAATGTAGTATTCACACTTCGATTTATTATTTTTTATTTTAAAAAGTTTTTAACAGTAATAGGATGAATGAGGTTAATAGAATGAACCTGTGTGTGGGCGAGAAAAACAAAGCGTTACGAATGCAATCAAAGACAAACACAAATCATTCCAATTTCAAAATGAATTAGGCGCGAAAGCGGGCGGCGCGACTTCCGTTAAGGTGGAACGGTCGAACACTTTTAAATGTGCCTTCCAGAAATTTGACAACGTGACTAAGTGCGTAATTTGTTTCAGGGTTAATGAGGTTTGAAAATATTTTCGAAACTTTATACAATAGCCACGTCATTACGTAAATGTCGACCTATGGGTAGGTAATTTCAAGTTCAAATTGAGTTTATATTAATCTAATTTCATTTCAGAAGACAATCGCTATTATTATTTAAAAATATTATTACCTTATGAAATAACTTTAAAATGAGTCGATGCAGTGCTTATTTTTACGTTATACATGGCAGGTAACATACCTACCAATTTGACACAAAAGAACGGTAACAGGTTTGATTCCCGATCAGTCGTCTATGTATATGTAATATGTAAATAATAAATAAATATAATTTTAAAATAAATTAAACATCTCAATTAAAATTTAGTCTATGTCTAGATTTAAATTTATAATTTAGTGAGTTCTGTAAAATGTAGTGAATCTATTACAGACAAAATTTAGCGTAGGATTATCTAGGCCACTTTCTAAGAGGGTTACATCGATGACAAATAAAAAGTAAAGCTACAGATATAAAACAACTTTTTATGCAAATAACTATAGGAGAATAGCAGTTACTTTGTTTTTAATTAGCTTAAATTTATAAATTTACAACGATACTTAAAAAATAATAAAATTAATCAATGAGATTTGGTGAGTCATTGTCAACGGTAGCGGGAGGTGGCACCGTGATACAGGACGGAAGGAGAGGAATTTAAAATTGTGCAGTAAAATCAGATTTCCGTGAACCAACATTTTCTTACACCAAATGCGTAAACGGGCCACCAATCTATTTTCGTTCGTGGTAATGAAAGATAAACTTTTACTTTTTATGCACCTGCTTTAAATATATTTGTCACGACGCATCTCTTCGTTAAACTCGTGTCAAGTTTAATTGGCTTTAAATTTGCTTCAATAAATCTTCTTGACACGATTAGGCCAAGTTATCTCTAAATCCGAATTTTTAAAATTTTTGCGACAAATTGTCTGCAATAAAACTGATTTACAAAAATTCCTGGCTTTATAAAAATTTTTTTTTATCAAGTCAGTAACTGTAGATCTCATTATAAATATAGATATAGCCATTAATACATAATTAATTTATAAATTACCCCAACAAGGACATAATATATGTAACTTGGAATATGATGTTTTCTTACGACTTTCCATCTAAAGCCCTGGTACTTGTACCTATAGTGGTTTTAATGTTCACGTTTACGAAGTTTTACAAACAAAATACTAAATATGCTAAGCTGATCATACTGGTAGTCGCATCAATTGGCCCACGTGCCATTTCCTGTTGTCTCTTTGTGTCATGAAGAAAACCAGCTCCCAGCCAGTAAGTAAACACTCATGTTATAGAAACATATTTTTTCTCATTACAAAAATAATTTCATTTCAATGTAAGGTAAAATTCCATGAAATCTTGTTCACTTACATCGTATCTCATATGAGATTCTGTTTAGTAGCACCAAAAACGAATGCAATTTTTCAAAGGAATGTCTCAATGAGTTATATCTCTTTTCCCCGTAACACACAACATCGCACACAGGACAACTACCGTAATTCGTCTTTGATTTTATCGGATCGGAAGCCTTCGCTATCATCTGCTCCTTCTCCACTATTTAATAGATCTATGTAACAGATAAAATACTAATATTATTTATTTTAATCACATTCAGTTTTTGCAATAATAGTTAACATTGTGAATAGACCAACGTTATACGTTTAAATGGTTAAGAAGGATACATAAACCAGAATATATATCAAAATTTTAACTCTATCTGTCTTTAAAGATTTCCTATTATATAAATATACTTAATATATTATCGTTGTTAAAAATATATAGACGCATCATTCATATAAATTAAAACTTAGGTACCTGCCTATATAAACTTTCAATTTTATATGATTATATTCAATCTGTTAAGTCAACTATGCATTATAACAAATCTTAACATAAAATACAGATCAAAATACTTAACGCAATAAATTTAATAAATAAGGCTCTATACAGAGTTCGACTGCGGAAGCGCCTCCGCCACATTTAGTTCAGCAGCGCGGCAGTGCGCCAGTATGATATAGTCTGGCTGTGTATGCCAAGGCAGATTGCACTAGTACACGAATTACTTTAAAGGAATACTACCACATCTGTGATCGATCTCAGGTAGGATAGCATTCTATTTAGTATTAGACTATGTATGTTCTTCGTCTGTTAGCCACTTTACTGAACAAAATATTTTTAAATTTATGATTTGTCAATAATTCTGTATATATGTATTTTAAAATCAAACAGAATGAGTAATGACCGTAAAAACGGTCGTATTTGGCGCAATTACGCCGACACTTTTCAGTGTCACAAATGAAATCACCGTACCGCGAATGCATCGAAATTACGACGATAAACACCGCGTTACAGATATTAAAAACGGAAACATAAAATATTTGGCCGCGTTAATCAATTTCCCGAAGCTGTTCAGTAAAGTGGTTGTCTATTTCGAGAGAAAGAGAAGTGTATCTGTAATCTAGGAGATAAATGTTGAACACAACACACAGCGGCACATAAATAAACGCATCACGATGCACCGCACTAGATTCAGCAACAGCTGTAGATTCAGGCGGCCTAAGCGGTCGGGGTCATTGCCCACTCGTATTTTCAACATGTGCCGACGTTTTCCGCGTTCCACGGAAAGCTCTCGCTTGTCATCCCTTCGGAAACCTTCGTTGATTTTCGGCTTTCTTCGGGTCTCTTCGTTCAGCATTTTGAGACGTCGAATAATCGCTTAAAGATTTTTTTTCGTCTACTATGTCGCAGCTCGCAGTCTGTGTTTTTTCCTTCCGTGCCACGCGAGCGTCGCAAAATTTTCCATACTATACTTTGTTTTTAGTATAAAGTGAAGCGCAAATCGAGAATTGTTTATATGATAAACATTTATCCAAATTTAGGACGAAACAACTATGAAAACGAGTCCGTCTGACGGCTTCATTTAACCTTGGCTTCAATATGACGTGAATAAATTTGCTTCAAAATTCAGCTAGATCGTAATCGCGAGGTATAAGGACTGGTAGTGATGAAATATGTCAATTGCAGTTCAGTTATAGCTCGGAGGTTTTGTTGGCCTTAGCGGAGACCTTGGCGGAGTGAAATGAAATCACGGCACGAATGATGTCACTGGTATCCAATGTCACGGCCAGTGTCAAGACTGGCGTGTTCTAACGGACTTGCTGCTTTTAGAATTAATAAATATATGTTGCAAGTACCTTGTCTACTCTATTATTATACAAGTTGTTTTATAGAAATAGCCACTACACATTTCGCTTGATGTTAATGATCACTGCAACACCTATGGAGATGACGGTTCTTAGAAGGACAGTCACAGCGCTCGCTTCAGAAGATTAAGTAATACTAGGAGCAGAGTTAATTTAAGAATAAAAAATTCAAAAATATCTATAATTTCGGATAAACAAGTAATCTGTATTTTTTTCACCACATTAGGTCATGTTATTAACACAAATATTTAAACAAAGCAATATTAATTACATTACTGCCATAATTTTTTATGTATCAGAATCTTAATATTATAATCACTAGGTAAAATATAATTTACATTGATGTATGTGATTAGGGAATGCCTACAGTTTTTACGCAATCCAGATTTATTTCTTTGAAGTGCTCGACTTATTGCTTTAGAAATAAATTCATAATAGCTGTTCGCCATTTCTGAGAAACAACAAGTATTCAAATAGAATACAGAGCAGAATCTAGGTTAATATTTATTGCGGTTTACCGAACTTTTGTGTTGTAAAACTCCATTTGATGACGACTATCATAGTTGTTTTGCTACTGGAGTTACACAGATTTATATAACAAGCGATACTTTAAAATAACGTGAATATTGTATACTGTATTTATGTTAATCTCTGATACTAAATGTCCAATTTCGACATAAAAAAATATATTTAAAGAAGAATATTAACTAAGAACTATATAAAAAATAAAAATATTAAAGCATAGCAAACAACTTTAAACCTTTTGTTAGGTTTGATTAGTAATAGATTATACATTTAATAACAGATTAATTAATTTAATTTTCGTTTCATTTCGTTACTATAAACGTCGTGTTGTGTGTCGTCATTATTTAGATTCCATTGCAGTAAGCCACATAAATAGCTTTCCATAATTCGACAACAACATACGTATATATGCAATTTAGTTAAACGGAACAGTTGTTTGGGCTCAGAGGAAAAGTTTGGCGTGACAAGGCGAACTACGCTGTCCGGGACAAGTTTTAGCGGATCCCCGCTTGTTAATTAGCTGAGTACCACCGGGGTTTGTCGCTCAACAAAACATAGTTGTCTATATTGTATAATTTCTAATACGAATATCCTGTTTAACTTTCTCCTAGAATTTGCTAACTAACTTGAAGTTGCCGAAACAATCACATTGCTTTGATGATTTAAATATTAAATACTGCGGTTTAGAGATATCAAAATATCTAGCTGTGAGTGGTGGTTTATAATTATTTTATCAGCCTCGTACTCAAATTCTATTAGGTAGATACTCTTGCTTTTCAGAAGTAATGAACATAATCACCGAAGGACCGATAACCGTTGGGGAAGAAAGGTTCTCGAGTGGAGACCACGTTTAGGCAAAAGGAGCACAGGTCGCCCCCCGACCAGGTGGACTGTTGTCCTGAAGAAGACCGCAAAAAACCGCTGAGTTCAGAAAGCACAGGAACGGTTGGAGTGGCGCCATCTAGGGGAGGCCTAAGTCCAGCAGTGGACCTCAAAAGGCTAGATGGATGGAAACATAATCACCAGCAGACAACCTGATGATAAGTGGGTGTTACCACATACGTGTTGCTAACACCTGAGGACTGGAATGCCTCGGATAATGCCCCTTCAAACCGGAATACAGCAGTATTTAACACTGTTATCAGGCAAAATTAAATGTGGCTCTCTAGTCGTACCACAGAGTTCTATCATACTTAAAAATGTTAGCATTAAACAGTTATATGAATATAATAAGCACGAGTAAATACCGCAATATTTTCTCATTAGCGTGCAAACAGATCGGCCGGTTGCTCGTTTATCTGTGCATGTGTAACCGATATCGGAGGTCCGCGGAGTCATTGTCACGTAGACACCGTGTACACAGACGATTGTCCCGTCGTGTTTACACACGTTATCAATAACAATACCCGGCGAGTGATGTATGGGAAGCTAAGCGAATTGTAAGAGCTGTGCGAGCTAAACGTAGCAATTATTTAAATAAAATAGGAATAATCGTTCTTAGAAGTGTTAGCACCGTTCTTGGTTCGATATAGACAACTATAACAGCGACATATACTGTTAAATTCTTGATGATGATCTTTGATGATGTACCTAATAGTATATATAGATGGGATCCGTTGTTAATTGTTGTTTCTATAGACACCCATAGGTGAGACATCAGTGCATATGATTACTGGCGTATCTAGCAAGGGCAGAGACTCCTTACCATGAGTTTTGGAGTAATGTAGAGGAATAGGCCCCAAGCACTTTCCAGTAATGGGAAGAGCCCCTTGCCCTGGATGGGCCTTAAAAGGTATTCAGATAATAATTCCTTAATCGTTTTTGGTACGGAACCAAGCCTAAGGAAGTTCTTCTGAAACTCGGATCTTGGTTTCGTCGATCGACTTTCAGTTGGAGTGATTAGTGACACAATATATTACCTATAGCAATTGTATAGCGTAGCTTTATTCGCTATCAGTGGAGTGAGATCATCACAGCGGGTTCAAGTTCGGCCGGCGACAATGAACTTGGCCGGCCGTGACTCATGCATGCCGCAGCCATCATTGTGATGTTACGAAACCATAAACAGGAGGTGTAGGCTTACCCTTATTTTTAGCTATCGGACCAGTTTCTATTTTATTTTTTTAATTAATTAGCTAAGACTTAAGGTTCCATCCGTACAATCAACTGACATGTAATTGCTCTCCAGTGAGGAAAACATTGGAAGAATTGGCTACTAAGGAAAGTACTACAGGAAGAATTGGTTTAATTTATATTAATTTATTTATAAGTCACTACACAATCCAAGTAGAATGTGTTTCATTTTAACTTGTTTTAAAATTGCACGCCATTTTTATGTATTTAATTATACCGTTCAGATAATAACTTTAATATAATTATTTGTTAAATATTTTGTACTGAACCACAATTTTAAGTTTCGAAGACAAATTAAACGCACACATACATCTGTGTCTGTGTATGCAACACGACACCCGAATGTGTTTACGTGTGCGAGTTTTTGCAACAGTGCATCAAGCAGGTATTTAAACAGCGGACGTAATATATCGTAATAATAACATTATGCAAATACTTCACGCGAAGATTACATTATGAAAGATTGTTGACAGCCACTCGAGCATTAAAGAACTTGCGGCTTTATTAATAACGAAGGTGTTTTAAATTTTTTATTTCTTGAAAAGAAAATTATTTGTATTCACTCGGTCATATTCGTATCATATACATATATGAATATTGAGAATGTCATCATTATTTTTGTAGAAGTAAATTCAGTAGAGATATTGTAATTATAGGCAATACTTGACTAAACTATCAATCCTGAAAAGAATATGTTTGTTTTACATTTACTGCAGATTTAATAATATCATCTCACTCATATAAGTGTATTCATAAAAGTTGACATACATAAAAAGGTATTTTTAAATATAGTAGCACAACCGTAGTACACAAATATAACTGCAAAGCAATATTTTTAAGTTGCAATAAACAAATTTCGTCTAAACTTACTATTTGAGAAAGTAATACATCGATTTTTACAGGTTTTTCACGCGATTTTTAGTCTGGCTAAGAGTCATTTCCAAATCCGTTTGATTAAAAAAAATAAGTGGAGATAATAAATAAATTAGGAAATCCGCAAACACAGACGTCATTCAAACTTAATGCGGATGAAATAAGGAAACGGACGTGACTTCTCCAACGTAGCGCTTCCAACTTAGGGCGAATTTATATGTGATAGCACGATGGGACCGTCTTAACGAGATCTTTGATCGTTTATGCGTATGCGTATCACATACACAACTTATTATTATTTATTTTTTTTATATCATGTGAGTAACAAACGAGCTTGCAGTCCAACTGATGGTAAGTGACCACTGCCGCCAATGGGCACTTGTAATCAACCCCATATATGATCACGATCATACCTGGGGATGACTACAGGTGCGTTGCTACCCTAAGGACTGAGATGGAACGCCCCGGATAAGTCTGTCTCCCTGACCACACCCTTCAAGCACACAGCAGCGCTTAACACTGCTGTTATAGGCAGAAATAGGTGTATTAATGTAATTCATTGCAAAACAATGCGAATAAGCGAAACCGTGAGCAAAAACTATGTTGATATTAAAATGTAAAACAAACAAAGCACGTCGTGTTAATATTGTTTTGACGTTGATAACAGATTAGGTAGAGATTAAATCACATTTTGACGTATGATGCAACTGAACAACAAGTATCGATGACCCCTAATCGTTCGATTCCCTTTACAGGTGGTTCGCCAATCTTTACCAGTGCAAAGAATTTGGAGTGATATCAATGCTGACGTCATCATAGCCTTATGAGAAATTATGAATGTCAGGTTCAAAGACCTGACGATGTGACGAGGCAATGAGTAATTTATACGTAATATTGTTACAATTGAAACAAGTAGGTACCTATTATAATAAAGGTATTGGTCTCTACATTAAAATTTTAAATTAAAGATGGGCGGAACTTTTCAATTCGTCAGACCCTAGAGAGTTCGATCGATTGATTAGATTAGAGAATGAATAATTAATTTTGACAGTGTCAAAAACAATGTATACCTCCTACTTTTAATGCGATCTCATACCTACCTATATAAACGTAAGTTATAGGTAGTAACATGCTTCTAATTGTATTTTTTATTTTACATTGACAGAAAATTTTCATGACAAAAATTAATCGGCAGCCGTTAATATTATTTTGTCTCTACGTTGTCATTTATGAGTTTATGAGTATAAGAATGGAAATCAATAACAAAAAGATATAAGTGCAACTAAGTAGTAGGTATATTGACGGACGTATAAAAGCATAAGGAAAGCCCATTTTGGAACAACAGATACCAATTATATTTATTTCTATTAATAGTATATTATTCAATAAATGAACATAAATCCTTACAGACCGCCAGCAAATATCTACAGCTACACCTCAGACAAACAAACTCAATCAGAAGAACTTGTGTGGCGTTCTCGTATTTGTACTGGCTCCGAACGCCACTGGTGCTCTGCGGCAAGGTATTGCTTGTACAGACATACAAGCAGATACGTAGCTATATCAGTGGGTGGGTAATTGCATCTCAGGTTACAACTTCCGATTCCTTGTAGCTTCGGACCAAAAAAGATAGATGTAAAAACGCAGCGTAGGAAATATTGACACATACAATATGCAAAAATATGTTAAGTTTAAGAAGAAAGAAGAGTTCTTATGTTTTTGTGCGACATGTAGGGTTTAGAACGAGAAGCAAAATAACCTAACCTAACCTACCTAACATCCCGTGTCGTGGGCAACTACTATTTTGCATCATTTACCTACTATGTAGGTGTATCCATCATAACATTCAGTTAAATTAACTATTTTTCTATTGTTTCATGAGCCGTTGTTTTTCTTTTTTTTTTAATCCGAGATAATTTTGTTGTAATCGATGTATGAAAAAATGTTAGTTATAATCATGTTGAATTACATAATATGTATTTACTTCAAGTTATATAAAAATTGTATGTAGTATTTATATTATTTGTACCACCGACGTAGCGGGAAGAGTAGTTAAAGGAAAAAATACTATTTGCTACATACAGAAATACCAATAGCTTAATTAATGAGACTGATCAACAAAAATGACAATTAAGTTATATTAAAATTTCACATATGTAAGTACCTATACATAATTATTTGTATAAAGATATTTTTGAAATTTTATAAAAGGGAAGATCCTAGTAAACATAATGGTTATAATGCCAGTATACTATGGAAATGTTCCAGGTTCGATTATCTAGACCGATGCGGTACAACAACTTAACATTAATCTTATTGGAGTCTAATGGGGGCTATGGTAATTTAATCTTAGCAGGGATCAAGCATGGGATTTTACGAGCAATTAAAATAATATACCTATTAAATGAACATGCATTTATTTTGAACTAACTACTACATAAACACCCTGATTAAAATTATTAATACCATGTCTAAGTTATAAATAATAAATGAACGACTTATATCAACAATGTAACACTTACGTGCCTCTGTTGATCCTGGCTCTTCACTGCATAAATCATTTATAAAGTTCCGAGCAATTAAACAAGAACCTCAAACAAAAACAACAATAACATTTAAAACATAATAACATAACCGCTATCCGGATAAAACTGTATCAATCGTGTACTAATCGCGTAAGACGGACCCCGATCGAATTAATCTGCCTCGTATCGGAACATCGTACGGAGCTACGGAGAAGAGTAGCAATAAATATAACGCACTACGTATTCGGAGTTCACTCGGGGCCGACCGCGGGGCCAACGACCGTCCTTAGCACCGCAGACGGAGCTCGCAGACAGCTAGCTGTCTCCCTCTAGCGACACACGCCACGCCGCGTATACCTCTATTCAAATCAATTGATGTTTTCGTACTAGTCGCTAATTTATTAGAAGGTATGCGTGTTGAGGCGACATTTTAATCAAATCAATTCACGGTTTAAAGGACTGGCTACTCATTTCTTTGTAGGGAAATGCACCTTTTGAATGACGAGACGGAAACTGATGAAAGTTTAATTAATCGATTCTAAAATACTATAGTTTTAAAGTCATTCGTAAATCGTTAACAATTTCTAGTAGTCTGTCTTATTCTTCTAATTATAAATTAATAAATTATAAATATATACTACTTAGACTTACGCTGAAGTTAATTTACGTCTATCATACCTATGTATGTACTTTAATAGTAATTAATAATAGTAGTAAATTCAATTTTGGAACTTCGTCTTCATTTGATGAGTTGAAATTCTAAGGAGGTCTAATTCCTCCTGATCCTACAGCAAATTCCTATTAGACTTGCACGAGTATAGTTTGACAACGTGATCGATCGAATAGTACCTACGCCTGTAGGAGTTCTGCAACCTGAAGCGGAACTGACTCGAATTGAGAAAGGTTAAGGCTGCAGTCTAGCAGACAAGACCTTATTGGAAGACTTCACACCCGTTCAACATTATGAATAACACTCAACCTTATAAGTTTCAATATTAATCATAAAAGTTGAACGTCGGTCTAAGAAGTGATGTCACTGCAAGAAAAATTGCTTTCTACTCCAACGCAATTCTGCAGTAAAATAGGTAAAAATAGAAGTGAAAAATTGCAAATATGCCTCATTGTCACGTAGGAGGACCACGAGATATGACGTCGAATGTGAACGTCCGCATCTATCGACTTGTCACTCTTTATCTTATCGCCAAGTCTTTGAATCAGGGCAAAACAAACAAATGCTTAGTGCCAAACTTGATATAAGGATGAATATTCTTCATACTATTTCAGGTTGAACGCACGTACGTAGGTAGGTACTACGTCACAGTCGCATCCTACAGTTTCGTATCCAGAAGCAAATCTTTCTTACATATGTATGTTAGGTACTATACGTATTATTTAAATATACACATTGAAAAAAACTGACTGGAAAATAATGAATTATTTGATAGAGTTAAGCAAAATACCTATTACTTGATTAATTGCTACAAAATTATTGCTAGATATCTTTACAACGCCCGTCGATGAAGGAAAATTATATATTTAACTTGTTAAATGTCAAAAAATCAGTGACATATTTATTTAAATCCATGTCATCTGCATAATTAAATGAAATGTTTTATTTCATATTTTTATTATCACTTAATTTTCTTAAGGTGCTCTCTGTAGTTGTTCTCTTGTTTATGATTTACTTTTAGCTTAGACGATTCTAAAATTACAGCAGACTATTGTTGATAAACTAACTGAACGCTACAAAAATATCTTACGCCATTTCGCTTCAGCTATTAATAACGTGAGATTCTGAAATAGCCGCTATGCGTCAGCAGTTTTTAACAATTGGCAAAGTGAAGAAAATCGCAAGATCAGGAAAAAGCAATATGTTCGCACCTGGTGTCGGGCCTTTGAACTCGGTGGTCCCGTGACGTCACCAGCTTGCGGTCGTATTATTACGTTTCTACGCTAATGGACGCATGATACTGATTCTTGTATTAACTATCCCGAAATGGTCTATTATGAAATACCCTATGCTATTTATATCAAGATAACGTGAATAACCAAATGGAAAAATCCCATGTTATTGAGTTATCTGTCACAAAATTAGCCACCTATTATGAGACATCCTACGCCAGTTTTTCAGGATAACATTAGGTACATCATGGAAAAAACCTCAGCCTGATATATCAATTCCTGTTTTTCGCCTGTCAATCATAATTTTATTTACCTGTATAGTTTGTTATGGTCATAATAAAAATTAATTATTTACAATATATTGACAGCATAAGGAAGCGCTCAAATTATGACGACATAGCATATCACCAAGTCATTGATAGGTCTCTCAACTGGTGAGTACGTAAAGTTTACGTGTAAGAAAAAATTGGCAATAACAGTCACTTTTGTATTGTAATACTATTAATATAAAGTCAGTAGCCCTGTGACGTCAGAATCATTCAGTCAGTACCCTATGACGTACGTCATTAACATCGAAACACGAGAGAACTCATTCATATTTCAATTTCCATGTCATCATTTCATCTTTGTCACGGAAGCTCCACTGAATCGCATGAAAACCATGTTCACACCTGGCGAGCAATGCCATTGAACCCGACTCCTGTGACGTAGCATTACGTCGTGTACCGAATAGACCTTCCGCCTTCGCTAATAACATCCGCTATAGTACAACTGTGATTGACAAATTCATTCATGTAGTGCGAAGGTGATGTTTGGTCAACACACGTATTTGCAATTAGGTGACAGTAGAATCTTTAATGTTTTGTATTAAAAAACTTGGCAAATAAAATATTCCACCATTCCAATTCTAAAGCAAAAATCATAATATTTATATCATACTCATTAAAGGTATAATTATCAGATCCCACGGCAAACACTGCATTGAAAATAGAAGTATAATATCTATTTGAAAGACTTTAAAAAGGATTGCATAAATTAGTAATAAAATAAGAAAAAACATAAAGATGTAGGATGTATCGGTAGGAAATTAAAATAGAAATTTATTTAATGCAGTACCACCCGAACGCCCCACGCGACCTATCTATATATCCTTTGTTCTTTTAACAACGATCTACTTACTCATTTGCGATATTAAAAAATCTCTATCGATCTCTTCTCAGATTTCAATCCGTGATGACATCGCACCTGTAACGCCCACAGTTCGATACGTGGAAACAATGCAAGTTGCGACACGCAATGCATTTTAAACTAGCTTCTAACTAAATGGATCTCCCACTTAAGTGTCGCTCGGGAGCTGTTTACTAAGGAAATCCGTTTTATCAGGCACGGGTAACGTAATGCCTTCGTCTTCTGGAAAGTAAGTCGTTAAGTAACGATTACAAAGTATGATCAGTAAAATAAACTTTATGTGCGATATAAAATATTTTTTTATGTATCAGTAACTGACATTTTGTAATGGATAAAATAATGATATGCCATGGATAGACCTTCGGCTTCATTGATTGACCGAGTGTAGTCTAGTACGTACCTATGTACGAATAAATTGAAACACATTATAACACACATAATATTCACATTTGTATAATTATTTTTGTTTAGTTCAAAAGATCTATAATATTGGTCGGGTGTGTAACTCGCTTATTAAAATTCCATTAAAGTATTTTTAATAATTTTAAAAGATACCTGAAAGAAAAGTATGCTTTAAAACATAAAAACGTCTTTCAAGTAATAAAGATCACTGTATTCGCTAACAGAAACTGTTCATAATTTTATATGCAAGTGGGTTTTGAACGGTCATTACTCAGAGATCTTCTTTAACGCATGAGACCTAAATTTAGTTCTGGCTAAGGTCGTCAACGCACTGATGTAACTCTTACACATTATTTCTCAGGAATTCGAACGTCCTATCGTACACAACATTCACTATACAAGGTTAGACAAAATAGTAAACGTTTATGTTGACACCTGAGATTTAACTTAAATGTGATGTTTTATACATATCATAATATGTTGAATCAGAAGTATCATTAAGACACGTTATGTAGAGTTGTTTCTATGAACTTAGAATAATACATAGCAAAATAATTAATAATTAAATTATTATGTGAAAAATATTTATGTGAAGACCTTACCAAGTATTAGCTATCATTTTATATTTATTAAAAAAAAATAGCTTACATTGCTACAGAGAATTAACAAGCAAGTAAAAATACAGCTTTGCTAAGTTACTTGATTTTATTTGATAAACAAAATTTATTGTTTTTTCTAGAAAAGAATGTAATAAAATAATTATAACTTAAAAAAAAAAACATTGTCTGTTTACGTCTCTACTTCAGTTCAAACTTCTTCAAGTGGGACTTAAAATTAGATTTAAACGTAGAAATTTTGATTAAATGTTTTAGTAACACAATTTTAATTATATGCGTACCATTGCTGGTTTTCATATTATTTTAATTTTGAGGGAAAACCTTAAAAAGTTATATCAAAAAAGTCTAATATGAGTAAGGATATACAAACCACTACCAATGCATTAAAACGCTAATAAACGGACTTCTGTTAGATATCTGTATTACAGGCGTTATAAACATTCTACAAGCGATCCTAAAGTCAAAGCGAAGTGAAATTCCGCAGGAGGTTGTGGGGATTTCCTGCAGCAATAATTCTGCAGTATCGGTGCAGCGGAGAAAGTGCAACGCGGAAGCGGCATCGCTTGATGCTTCTTGGGTTTCTGTACAATGCTTTTGTACAGGTTACATGTAGAAAGTTTGTGTTATTGTTCAGTTTTGTGTTTATACAAGGTGATTTTTATTTATTAACATTATTATAGATGTAATGTGTATATTCGTACACTTTTTCTTTTAATTATTTTTAGGATTAAATGTAACCTATATTTTGTATATAATCTGTTATTTAAAATTGTAACGTTTTAAGTAAAAATAAGCACACCTGTCTCATTTCTAAATTACAAACATCAGTAGGTATATGTGTATTTTATTTACCTACTTGTAGCTACAAGTAAGTATGCGTACTTGTAAAGCCCAAATTTATTTAAGTTAAAAAGAGCGTCACATAAATTTCACGTAATGTTAATGACGGTTCAGCGTAGAGCGTTGCCTAAAACACTTTAGGTGCTCTTGGCAGCCTAAAAAGGCAGGTTGTATGTTACTGCCGGGTAATACTGAAACCACCAGAGCATTCCTTTAATAATCTAAAAGGTAGAATAAAATGACATAATAAATCAAGTACGTATGTATTAACTAGACACAAATGAAGTCTTAAGTTATTTATATGTAGACTTCATAGTATTTAAATAAGTAAAATGTTTCATTTATACTTAATCAGCTTTCTTAATAAAACTACTTAAATTTAAAATGGTTTTAAAAATATTTACAATCTAAGATGTTATCGTAGCGTGGCGAGTATCTTCTACTTCCATACGGTAACGATCGTCATCAATGACGGTACTTCCGTCAGTGAGAGTAATGACGGAGGTGGAGGTCGCCGCCGGCGCAATGGAAAGTACATCTACGCTCTTCGCTACCAATAAATAATATAATACTGATATGATATTAAAACATCATTGAATCATAAAATAATATTTTATGTAATGGTACGTGGTAATAACTCTATATATCTCACAGTTAAAAAAATCATTTATATGAACCTACGACACCGTGGAATAATGCTATCTTTTACAGTTAACATGGATCACTAAGTACATTGGTTTTTCTATAAGCAGCAATACCTTAAAACCCGAATTGATACTAAATTGGTTAAGGCTAATCTACGAAACAGCGTTTTGCATTCTATATAGCATGTTCATAACCGGTTCTATGAAATATGTTAATCCTCAAAGATACGTCACCGTCAATCAAATTCGAATTAGAGTATGTTGCAAGAGTGCACCGGCAATTCACGCACACGCGTCGCAAAACGCAGTTACGTGCGAGTACCAAACCAACGAGCGAGTAGCTAACGCTTCCGCGTGCGAGCAGGAAACCCACCACTTTCCCTTTTGCCCGAGCGCAGCAGCCGCCCGCGCTATGCATCTATAACCCAACCAAACTGAACTACCACCACGACCTCACTACACAAGAACAAACGGCTACACACTCAACTTCGTCGCGCTATCATGCAGTTAACCAACGAATGAGGTTAAGTGTTCGCTGCTTCGTGATGCGTGGCAGCTGCAAGGCATTTAAATTAGGATATCTTTCAAAGGTATTGACCGAGCTTCGCCAAATACTTCATCGACCTCAATTTCTTTAATTTCACCCTTTGTGGAGCGCCTTTGATGTTGTCGGATATCGAGTGTCATCGACTTTTGTTAAATTGCAAAATACAAAGGTAACCGGCATCACTTTCTAAGCCCTGCCAATCTTGAGCCCGCTTAGCATAACACGGCATTCCGTTTATACCCCTTCCGCATGTCGGTGGAGATATAAATAATTCATTATCGCAAAATAACCGGTTTCTATTGATGTGCTAAAGGATAAATACAACTCGTCGTAAAAGCAGTGAAGGAATAGGAGTAAAATTGTTGATTCCCGTTTTCAGAACGTGTTTTGATAGTTTTCTGTGAAATTGTTGGTGTATTTTGAATCGCGAGCGTGACACAATACAGACGCAAAGGCGCCTTCGTTTGACCTATATACCATTCACGGGCATTGACTCTATGGCGTAGACTTGAGCGGTTCTTGGCCGAACGGCCCGCGGCCCGAGAGCTCCTGACAACGGCATTAAGAAGCCGCTACTGTATTCTGATTTTATAACGGTGTGAAATATGTACGATCCGCTTTATTAATATTTATTTCGCAATGTTAAGCTATGCGGAATTTAAGTTATTTATGAAAATATTCTCGACTTTTTCTTGGAATTCTGCAAAAACTGCAAATATAAGCTGCTCTATCTTTGTGTCCCTAGTATTTATATAAGTCTTTACAAACAAATCTTAAGTTATTTTGATCGAACTAATAATAAGAATCTATACAAACTACGCGGAATATTATATCATGCACTCGTAGCAAAATATTAAAGACTAAAAACCGAGTTTAAGGGAAAATCTACATGATCACCAGTTGACTAGGTACCATCAAAGCAAAGAGATAGACCGATAATGTCAGAATAAACAGGTTCCAAAATATAATCTATGGTAATAATCCATGGCATAAGTGTAAATTATAGGAAAAAACAAAAGCAATTGACACACACACAGACACATTTCAATTACCTATGTTTAATACGTATTTGTTACTTTAACGACGCTTGTAGCAACTATTCGGGATTTATCTGCAAACGTATATCCATATCGATTTATAGAATCTGTACATAATTAGAATCCTTTAAACTCATCAGTGGAAGCGGCCATTAATAAAATACCCGGTACAGAACCCTACTTAGCGAACTTCCATCACAAAATCGACTCAACAAAATGCGGTAATCGACCAGCAGAGTTCACGAACGGCCGGCGACCCGCCGAACTGGGGCGGGCCTAGTCTGGAGGACTGCGGGAGATATCCTTGTCAAAGTAAATCCATTAAAGGTTAGCTGTAAACATCCAGGGAAATATTTTACAGATAATACTACTTTAAGTTTTATCTTCATTTTGTTTTAAGGATTTTTTAACTCTAGCTTTTTCCCGCGTTTTCGTATGCGACGGTGAAATATAACACAAAATAATACTTATTTCAACTCCTATTTTACTCCTTCTGGATTAAAAAAAGGAACATTTCTTTAATCGTAATGACTAACGCTATATAAAGAACCTATTCACAAAATTTCGGAATTGTAGGTTCAATTACGTTTCGGCTGTGCGTTGATCTCTAGGTCAGTCGATCACCTTCCTCTACTTAGATAAATTTTGTCATAAACATTACTTTTAAGATAATCCGTCACCGCTTTATTGTATGACTATAGCGCTCATGTACGTCATAGAATGAAAATTGTTTAGGCTATATCCACCACGCTGGCCAAATGGGGAATTTAGATAAATTAAAAAATACTTTGATAACATTATAGCAAGGTCCGAAGTATGTAGGGTAAAAGCCGGATAGTTGCCCCACTTTTGGGAAAAGCTCCATTACTGGAAATTAACTCATTATTATGAA
>DWPV01001169.1:0-22186 GCA_018251915.1 Urbanus proteus proteus | reverse complement strand
TAAAAATCTGAGTGATATTTTCAATGTATCGTGAGATACAGAATTACCATTGTTGGATTATGAGGATAAGGATAATCTTATATTACCAGGAGATCAAAATAGTCTAAATTAAAGAAAGTAATGCGTGCAATGTAACTAAAGCTTAGAAAGTCAAGATAGAAAGAAGTCAACCAAATTCAAACGGTATAAGGAATCCTAACAAAGTCTATGATTGGTAGGTACTTGCATTAAGTGTTAGACTAGATAGCTCTTAATACCAGTGACCTTCCGATGGATTTGCTAAATGAAAATTCAGATTAGTTCAGTCCGCGTGTTTCTTTATTTACACAAATCTTAAATAAAGATGAAATAGTTATGGAACTTGTATTGATCGTGATATTTTATGGACATTCTGCCTTAAATTGAACCAAGCCCAACTCACCTGAGCTTACGTGCCGACACCATAGTTCAGTGGATCTACATCTACAAAAGAGCTTCCTGTTTTGTCAAACGACATTCGACCCGAAGGAAACGCGCATTATGATCACACAATACCTGCACGTGCGATCTACGGCCTGTGAGAAAGGATTTGAGTTCGATTGTATAATGCTGAACGGAATACAATCGTAATTATTCACGTCAGTGGGTAATGTGAGTTTGCTGCCACGCCGAATGCTGCCTAATAACAGCAGTGTTTGCTGCGGTTCAAGTCTGTGGTAAGCGAACTATAGTTACCCGAGGCATTATACCTAATCCTCAAGAGAAGCAACGCATGGCCAACCTCAGATAAGATTGATCGTATCTGGGGTTGGTTAGACATATCATTGGGCAGCAATGGCCACTTATCGTCATAGGGACTACATTCTCGTATGTTACTTTATTATTGTAGTAAAAAGGTTGATACGTCAAGGAGTAATGTATCTGATACCCTTAGACATTTATTAGCTCAAGTTTAACCGAAGACAAGCATATCAAGCTTAAGCATTATCATAACTTAGAGCTCTAAACCTAAATAGGATTCCTGTAGACCCTTCAGTATAAACGTTTACGACAACTTAAAATATTGACAATCAAACTATTAAGACACACCACACCTGTGGCACACATGCAAATACTATTGCGTTCTCAATTCAATCTGGCCACTTACTACATGATGGATTACGGCCTTTTGTCACTGTATCATAATGGCGAATAATTTGTAAATGCTAGGGACCAAATTAAATCAGAACAACTGATGCCAACCCGATCCAAAACCCTGCCAAGTGAATTGTCCCGTGAAACGGTACATTATTACATCCGTCCAATCAAGATATTGATCTGGTATGGCTTGTGCATTATAAATTTAGACTGACAACGCTGAAATAGTTTCGCATTTAGCCTTTTAGAAACGGGTCGAGCTACGGAGCTACAATGTTGGGATTTGCAGATGACATAGTATAATAAATTATGTTATCATCTTCAGATATTTCTGTAGTATTGGGGCCTGGAGATATATCAAATAATTTTGAAGGGGGTAGAACTTTTCGTGATTCAACTCTGGAGAGTCGCTGCTGCACTTATTTTTGCCTTATTATTGCCCTCTTTCCTCTTAAGCATTGTTTTGTTTTATTGGCAAGGAAGATAAATTTATACGAAAAAAGAAATACGAAATCGCTTCGACTCAGGACACCTATCTTGATGAAACAATTGTCAAAGTCTCTACGAGTATACAAGTTGGCATTATCTTCAAAATTGTCCATTCGTTACTAAGGCTGATCAAAACCTTAAAGTACCTACGTGTATTTAAATGCATGGCATTTCAAAGGTAAATATTCATAGCTGCACAAAGATCCTTAGACAGAGTGTCTCCTCAACTTTTAAGGAACGCGGTATAACCAAATTAGTAGACTTCGACTAGTTGAAAGCAACGAATGAAGTCAAAGAAAGACAAAAGTAAACCAGTAATAGAGTTCGGTAGAGTTCGGAAAGTGACAGTTGAAAGTAAACACGTTCTGACTCGGACGTGTGTTTGTTGCTCCGACAAAAATGGTATCAGGAACAACACTATTGACATTCTTCGTTGAGATGTTGATTTAGGACCAGTCAATTGTAATTATAACGATTTGATTGGCATTGTTTCAACAATCCATCTTCTTGACAGATAGGCAAGCCCGAAAGGTATACTACCGTTAAAAGCGATGTTTTAGTTTTTGAAGAATTGTGGAATTTTTGTTTGATTGTAGAATCATCATATTTTCCTTGTTTAGATAGTGATAGTAACCTATGTCCTCCTCCAAAATAGATGTATCCTCAATATAAGGAAAGCATACTTTTATGACGTTACATTTTTAGTTTCCGGAAAATTTTTCATCAGTGCATAAACATCACTGTTGATTTATTTCTACGTCTTTAACGGTATCGGACGTTTTGAAATGATGTTATAATTTCCGTAATTAATTATTTTAAACTCTCAAAATTCTGATACGACTAAGGTCGCAGATTAAGACTGCAGTAAAAAAAAACTAAAAATTTCAATACAACTTTTAATGTACTTTAAAGAAAAATATCCACATTTTACGACATGTTGGTCGTTTTATTAATCTCGATGTAAAACTCTTCATACAGTTATGATCTTCCTATCCTTTGTTCCTGAATGTATAACGATATAAAACTATAACTATAAAGGTATTCTTGTAAAACAAACATATTGTTCTTGAATGTACAGCATCCTGTGGCTCTGGATATTTTTAGAATCTTTCGATCCAAAAACTCATAAAAATCTTTATTATAAATATGAGCGGAGCGATAGTTCGTTTTATGGAATGTTTTAATAATAATCAAACGTTTGTTTCGGGACTTCCGTAACCGGTCTTTGTATCGATGTTTCGGAGAAAGAAGTGTCATTTAGGTTTTATCACCAGACGTACGTTTAAGGCGTTATCTTAGCATTTTCCTCTAGAGTTCGCGTTCTTTTGAATTGTGTAGGATTCTGTCTGGAAGGAAAAGAGTGCAAATTTACAGTATTCTTTACACTTGTCTTACTTCCAAGATAGGAATCCTCAACTGTTATTGGTTAGAGATATAACTGAAATCATACGGACAGGCACAAAAAAATTACATCAATGCTTCATGAAGGCGGGACATTGATATTTAAGTTGATAAATAAATTAAACTTAAAATAGGATTAGCGTTAAACTACGGGTCGGTCATGTTTACCAGCAGTAGTCCGGAGGCCTTAATGATACGCTCGTATCTTTGTTTAACAACCTTCAAGCTAGAAGACAATTTTAAACACTGCTGAAATCCACGGCAAGCTAAAGCGAGCCACATCTCCCATCGTCTTACTTCCTGAAACTAAAGACGGTATCAACGCAGTTTTATGTCCCCGTTGACATATCTAATGTCTGTCCATCTGTCCCCTCGAACGCCTTTTCCTTTACACATAATTACACCATTGTTCCCGACTTTACCCCCAATTTCTATGATGACAATGTCACGCTAAATTAGGGTGGAAACTGGCGGAAGTAATAAATTTTCTGCTTGTTATCGACCCTAATAGTGAACACAAAATAATCTTAGAAAGTCTATAAGTATAGGTACTATTATTTTTAAGAAATTCCGTCTTTATGGGCGTTTGGGAATAACTTTCATTTTCTCCACCATTTTGGAACAGCATGGCAAAGGTTAGGCTAGATAGCTATCCAAAAAAAATATATTTTGATGTCTATTATTTCGAATTTTATACATAAGAATTTGATTGATTTAAAACTATAAGTTTTATTATCTTTATAGAAAGTCCCAAAATTATTCTAACAAAGAAACATAATCATCTAAAAATACATTTATTGTACGAGTATGGTATCGCTGGGTGCACTTAAATGCATTGTATTGAAAGATAACACCCAACCCACACATGTACATGCACAAGGCATCTGTGTTCGAAAAATATCACATTTCAAATCGCTCTTTGCCATTTTTTTAACACCCGCATATCTTCATTAGGCAATAAAAAATTAGCTGTTAAAATCTGGCTTGTTTGAGTGGCGCCTAGTGTTTTTGTTCTTGGTTCATTCAGCTATTGGCAGGTTTAATTACTTTTTTGTTCTAGACAACCAGTGTAAGTGAGAACCTAATTAAAATAGGTTCATTGGAGTATGCTTTAGTGATATTATTTTTTATTTGAGACTCCACTGAGGAATAAAATTCGATTGCTCTTTTTGTTTGCGAATATTGTTTTAAATTATATAATGAAGACTTTTGTAGATATGTCAAAGCATAAATAGAGAAGACAACAACATAGATACGAGTAGGATTGTCGAATAAAGTATAAAATTTTGCGTGTTTATGTGCAAAACCTCACAGTACTTTATTCCTATAAAAATCATACATAAAGATCCCTAGATAAATGTAACTGATAGACTAACCTAACTCTCTCTATCCCGCTCCTAACACATCTTCAACAATAAAGCAATCAACGTAAACTAATACTAATTAAACAACATGTGTCAACCCTATAACATCACTATCTACTAAACTAAATCCTTTTGTCCGAATTCCTTTAAACTTACAATAAGTATTTCTATTCACCAAAATACAATAATTGGGGCCCAAAAAAATCTACAACCGCAAGGTCGAAAGTACATTGGGTTATTGTTTTGTAATTGTATTTGGTCTTTTGAAATAAGGTTATAAATTGCAAACTCATTTCGCAATCATTTTGTGTTTAATCAATAAGATTCGTAAAAAACACAACAATACGAAAACTTATGTTTTTATTTTTGTTGCAGGTAAATTGTAGTTTTATTGGCAGCTGTACGGCGAATGTGAGTTTTTATAAGGTCTTTTGTGATACGAATATAATAAATAAGTTGTCTACATATATTATAGGTTTAATATCTTCAGTCACAGCATCTATATAGGCAATTATTATTAAAAATAAATATTAAGGTAGGTTTTTGATATCGTAGAACGGAACTATTTGGTAACTACGGGACTATTTGGAAGAAAATATATTTTTTTGATTTTTTTAATGATAAATTGCTTAATATGGTAGAAGTGAAATGGTCATTCTAGCCGTATTTTATAACTTCAAATAGGAAGTGAGGCCTATCTGAAAACACACGGTGCTTGGACTACGTCAAAACGTCTCGTATAATGAAAACCAAAATAAAAAATAACTTTTTAAGATAGCAATAAGAGAGCATCGCAATAACACCACATCAATAGATACAGTAGGTACCTAAATATTAAAATATTACAAAATAAATGTAAATTATGATTATTTTAACGTAGATAAGCGGGCATTTTAAGTATCCTGTTAATAAAAATGTTTTAGACTTTTTACTTCACGAATTGTGATAAAATATTAAAAACAAGTTTTTATAAATATCTAAATGTTTTATGTACCTACTTTATTTAATTTAATTACTTATTTACCTATCTCTAGTCGCTAACCGATGGTCATGATATTCGCTGATGTTATCTACTTAGTATAAACAGTTCTTAACTAACGGCCAAATGAGCTTCTGTTCCAAAATCAAGCCGTATTAATTAGAAACCATATTAAATTACGGATGGCGCCTTTCGGGCAAACATTACAAAGCCATTTTGTCTCTGGTCAAGTGTTACCAGACGTCTGCCAGGCTATAGACAATAATATCGTTGTAGCAACGAGCGAGCACAAAGACCATTGTGGCCGAATCAATTAACCCATAATGTAGTCATTGTGAAATACTCGCCTAACATTGTCTTAATGTATCTCGCTCGGGTATCGTAAAATAATTTTTATAGTTCTATTTATGGCTCAACCGAATTTATTGACCAGATAAGTTTCAGTAGCTACTCGGTGTAGGATTACTTAGTCTTAGACGATTTATAGCCTTTGTTTTGGTCGTAAAGGAACGAAACGATAATGAAGATCACTGAAATACTGACGCTATTTTCGTGAATTAGGTACCTGACGCTCAATTAGGCGGAAAGAAAACATCTGCCCTCACGTCACCTGTTGATAACCAAATGACATTCAGAGAGCGGGACGGGATCGTATTCCGCTAAAAACTCCGAACGCTGAACATCAAAGCGGAAGAGTACATTGACACAACTTTTAGAAATCAAAATCAACCTAAAACATAAATGTAATGGACGCCCGAGATATGAGAAACTTTGAAGAGCCAGTCATTATTGTGGAGTAACCTAAAACCGACACATGTGACACATATCGTCCAGGATTGCGATGCCACATGTGAAATGAGAAAAAAAGACAAAAATCTGTTGTCACTACTCCCAAAGGTACGAACAATGCTGCGTTTATATCCTGCGTCCTTAGCTACTACAATTTCAACTTTAGAGTGAGGTTTTAGGATGTAAATTAGCATAGACTACGTAGGATTTACGGTCGATTTCATAAGAACAGAACAGTTCTTTTTGAGATAATTTTTTGTGCAACCTTCCGTAACCTTTAGCCTGTGACATGGATTGTAGATTAGGCATATTGTTGACCTTTTTTTCCTTGCATTTTCAAGATGCACGTGGTTTTAATTTTTTGCGACGACTCTTGGGAAGGGTCTTTTGTTTTTATTAAGATTGTACAAGATTTGCATGTGTTCCAAACGGTTGCTGAAATAACAACGGATTGTGAGCATGCCATTATAAATGACAATTTATTTTCTACTTGCATTCTTAGCCTGCCTTAGTAACGGCTCAGTTCAGGAAGATAAAGAATTAGATTTATCGGACCGCGGCGTTTTCTTGTTGTAATGTCAACGGAAGTTCTAATATTGGAATATCGCGTTCAGCCGTAGAGGCCGTTGACAAAATTAATGTTTTATTATGAAACAATGAACAGAATGGTGTTTTTGATAAATAATGCGTTGCGGCGTGAATGAGAGATGTCCCGGTCATAATGGCGACATCGGTCTACCGCCGCGATGTAAAGATGAACATCTGTTAAGAATACTAATAAACGAAGTTACGACACTAGATCAACTTTGTGCACTAAACATAAGATTATCAATCAGATTTAATTAAAAATGTATGGCAACAAAGTTATACAAGACATAACCAACCTCAGCATAACAATTTAGGAGACAGGATATAATTTATAAACTTAATTAAAATCAGAATTACAACCAACAAATTTATGAAAATAGCACATCCGTAACAAAAATAAACGTTCGCGCAACGAGTAATGAATTAGATAAATTATTATTGTTTGATTTCATAAAACAATCAAGACTAAAAGATAGGTATTTTATTACCGCATAAATTACGGCCGTGAACACGTAAAAGCGGTGTGGAAGTCTTGTTATATGGCCCACGGTTACAATATTCAAATTGAAATTAAGTCTCCCATTACCGTCTTTACTAATTGGGTGTGAAGCGACGCCTTGTGTTCTAGGAATCCTCATTTCCATACTATTAAAGGTGGAAATGTCTGCCATCACAGATTTATGGGCAAATCTCCGAGATGTGTTACGAATAAAAATAATAGAATTGTCGTGTCTAATAATATATCGGCCGTTTCCGTTCGGCTTTTAGTTTATTTTGGTTGTAGACGCGAATATTATAACGCTCATTCACGCGAGAGTTAAGCGCAAGATTTTAGTTTAATGCTCATTCGTGTTTAGGAGTTAATGAACAATAATATTGTGTTAACTTTAATTGATATGCGTTACTGGTGATTTGCATGACTATCATTATGTCTAATGATTCTATGTCCGCAAGTAACTCAATCGTCGGCAATTGCGCAAAAAATATTGATCTAAAATCTTACGCACTATATTTCCTTTCTGTATGGATTGCATTACACTGTTACAGAAGTCGGCTTACTTTCTTAGATTTTTTATAAAAGTTTCATCTTACAAAGAAGTTGAGACAGACCTTAACTTAAGATTTTCTATCAGAATTCAGAGGCACACGAACAACATCAGTCTATTTCTAAAACATCTTCCAACATCACCGCATCAAGAGCATCTTAATCCGCACAAACGAGCTATCCCATGAAACAAAACCAAATCCGATGACTAATGTCTCGTCATCTTCCATCTCTCTCGGATCGTACACAAAAGATGGAACAATAACAACCGAAACCATGATAAATGCTACCGGTGCGGACTCAAAAGAAAAAGAGTCAGATGTAGGCGATAATTCATAAAAAAACAATAATAAAGGGGTAATTTCGTTCAGAATAACATTGTTCTCGGTTGATTTAGGGACGCTGTTAGCATCAGAACTGTGATGTCCGAAGCTTGTAGACAATGTAATTTGGTTTTTATTTTAGTACACAATTTTCCATCGATTAATCACTTTCACCACATTGAATCGAACCCTGAATGAAAACTGTATTATCGACCTTGTACCAATCGTATATCTAGTGTGTCCATCTTAACCAATACATACTCAAATTATTGAATGTTTATGAATTGTCATGTAATGTAATGAAAATAATTTTCAAAAAATGTTATCGTGAAATAATCCATCTAGTCAAAAACACCGAAACTTCTACAAGTTGAAATATGGACTGCTGACTCTATTGGTACATAATAAAATATTATTGCAAATTAATCAAATGTAGTGTTTCGCTGAATTTAATTACTGCAATATAAAATGTTTGAAACTATTTGCGTCAACACTAGAATGTGTGAAGATATTGAAACAATGACAGCTAATTTACTATTTTTGTGTGGCGTAAATCCAACGTTCTTTAAAAACTCTTTGTTCTTTGTAATAGAATATTCAAATGAATTGTGTTAAGAGATATATTCCAGGCTGCGAGCGCTAATGAGAACAAATGGTTACATTATTCTACATTTTTGCTTGCGTTTTATGCGTGACAATGTTTAGTGTCGTTTGCATTGAATATCAATTTGCTCTTTGAATTTAACATTACCCATTTCAATCATTAATTTATTCGCTAATATGTATTCCTACACGCATTATCCGACTTAATGTGATTTAATTCATATCTGTCTGCGGTTTTCGTTAATATTTCATTTTCTATTTTTGCCTTTACAAAATTAGCATGTAAAACACAAATACTTTCCATTACGTACTCCATAGTAAGCATCGAGTCATAGAGTGATTTAACTTTTCGACGTTTGTTAATGAAACAATTTCAGATTCGATTTAAAATTATGTACAAATTTAAAGTGTTCTCTTTCCTTTGAAGTAATTTCACACAGGTCATAACTCGATCAAAACTTTTTGTGTTCATCAAAACGCTGTATGTCAGATTAGAAGAAATTAACCAGTAGCCAGTAAAAACTTCATCCTTCTAAGAATACAGCACTTTCGCCAACTGAAGTAGAGCGAACCACTTCTGTTTTATTGTTGGGGCCATATTTTACGACTGGATTGTGTACGGATTTAGACTATAATGAGGAGTTTCCACTGGTAGCATCTGCACCGCTTATTATTTTCGTACTATCTATGTTCTATATCGCCACACGGTTTATGAGACGTTTAATATTTCATTAGGCTGTATATTTCCTTTACATATTTCGATGTAAACAGTTTTTGGATGTGTATACAAGTGTCATTTAAATTAGATATGAATCTTAATAAGGACAAAACCTAACATATGTTGCGTTTCGTATGTAATCTTATGTAAACTGGCATAAATATGTAATTATAAATTACATACTTAAAAGTATTGAACTTTTACTATTGTTTAAAAGTTATTTCACATAATATTATCTTTAAGACAATACTTCAGTAAATTTTAATAAATTAACCAAAACGAAGAAATACACAATTAGACTGCATTTTTTGTTACTCGATTTTGTTTTACTGTAACGATATCTATGAAAATGGTTGTTATCCTCATTTGAACAAACGAAAGTATTTTTTGACTTAAAATATCTTCTAAATAATATAAATAAAAATTGGTTTTCCACCATTCACAAACAGATGGTACAGTGTGTAGGTGCTCTTAGGTTTTAAGACGCCATTGCGCACTCCGTTCGTAGTGTTCAATCACACGACTGTTCCGCTATCTCAGAGATTATAATGAAACTTTTATGGCTTCAGTTTCGATATGACCAAACGGTTCTGTTCTTGCTATATATTATGTCTTCGGTATTACGTTCTAACTTGCTACGATATTCGTAACTAACATTAAATTTTGAGATAATTCAATATTAGGTTTATTTATAACTTTATTCCCATTTATGTGGGACTTTACATTTGAAATCATACACAGAATGATTGAAATGACCACAATATATTTCATATTTTTTATTCATTTAATTAAAATTAAAGTCTTTATCAATTTACTTATGCACAGTACTGTAATCTCTTATATTAGCATTTATATTGAAAAAAGTCTCGCCTTTTGTAACAACCCATTGATGTATGTTTAACACTAATTGATCTTCTGTAGTCTATTCAAACTTCATCTTCACGTCGAGTTTATTAGGCATATATATTTTAACAACAAATATTTGAGTAGCGGTGCGCAATTTATTTGACATCCATTATAATTTTATTGTTATTGAACTATCGCAACAAAGGTAACCAACTAAATATAATGACGGAGTGGAATCCGTCGGAAAAAACCTTTACCGAACGAGGTTACACAACAATGTGTATTGTGGGGCCGTTGCAATCATTAGTATTGATGACGCAAATATTACAAATCTCAAAACACACTTTGAAAAAACATTAAGAGCCAATCAAGGTGCAGGAGGTTACAATGGGATGTCTATTAAAGAATGAGGTGTATACATAATGCGTAGCGTAATAAAGGGGGGAGCAGACAAAAGTGGTAAAGAACGTAATGATTCGGAAGAGAGTGGATGTACGTGAACGTGAATGTATGGAACGGAGCATGAACATTACAAGCGAGGCTCAATCGCAGCCGCGCTTTTGTGTGGGACAATGCGAGCATAATGCTCGGTCAAGGACTTGCTGTGAAGGACAAAAGGGTTGCGAGATGAGGTAAAGAACTGAATTTTGGTACACATTCACGTTTAATACTTTTTGTGAATATTACCTAAGCTCTATGCGTTCGCTCATTACTTTTACGAGGGTTACACAATTATAATTTTACTTTGACTAATAATTTTGATATGTAGTGAAGATAATAATCTCGTGTATATTGTTAGTCGTTTTTGATTTTATTATAGTTTTTTTTTTTGTAATAGTCATCGTAAAATGTGTATAAGATGTGTTAGAAAAGATGAATTCTTTAATAAATAAAGTGTAAAAAGGAGCTATTAAATAAGGTGATATAAAATTTACAGACACATAACCTTATATCGCAGGTTTATAATATATGGCATCGTATTATGCGAAATCCGTATTGTACGATCTGAGTCACACAGTCGTTTGAGCATTGTGCGAGTTAGAAGCATCAGCGAGATCAACGTGAATAAAGGCATCGAAGCTGGACCATAGCAAAGGGGTAGTACAATGTCGGCGAGGTCCAAACAAAAACTGACAACACAATACGGAGTGGCCCAACAACAGTGGCCGCTCATAAATCAACCTCTGACAAAAGTAACAATGGTATTGAGGGTACCTTATAAGAGATCTTAGCATTGTGTTTATTCTTTGATGTTCACTAATAAAACCTTTGATTAATATCGTATAGACGGAACCAGTTGGTATGCAAATAATGGGTATAAAGGAGGAATTCCTCGGTAGTCGAATCACACGTGCTGGGGTGTGAACAAAGACGGTAATGCTACATCTTCTTTACAATGCTTTTGTTGGTGGTAGATGGTATTCTTATTAGATTGTTCGTGTATGCCCGAATGGTCCCATTTTATCCCAACGTATTCTTGTGTCCTTGGGTCGATATTATGTGTGATCGCTTATGGTTACGCATGTTTGAGTTGTTGTCGAGAAATATATTCAACAGGTATAATTTTTCCTACTTAACTTTCAAAAAAATCTCATTCTTTTTAAATAACTTTATTGTTTAAAGATGATCATATACAGCGATAACTTTATCTTAATATTTCTTATAGCATAATTAAAGTGGATTCGGGATCTACATAATGATAGTCCAACAAGATTCCTGTACTTTTTAATATTGAAATTATTTTCTTTCTGATCTGGGTTCTCGGAATAACTTTAATTTACATAATAAATAACGCATCACACTCATAGCCCCACACTAGGATTCCCTGTGTCGTGGGTGCCATAGGCAACACACAAGACGGACCCACACCTAGACCAAGAACGGAAATTTAAACTCATCATTCAAATTTCCGCCTCGCTGGGAATGGAACCCAGGTCCCATGGATTAGCGGCGTGTTAACCATTGCGCCATCTGGGTCCATTATTGATTTGTGTTATTTTCTCTTAAAGGTTTCCACGTGCCAACACAAATTGAAAAATAGATAACCGTTGAATGTGTCTCAATTTAAACAAATGCGATATGGGTCAGACGGTCGGTCAATTTGACCCCAAGATTATCAACTTTTTGTGCTTGAACTGTTTTATTGTTTCCAATTCCAGTATTATCAAATGAATTGTGTCTGTAAATTTAGGTTATTCGAGATAATAACTTAGCGATCATAATATTTTGTTCGTCCATAATCTTATTACTATGCGCTCTTATCTCATTGTTTTAATTTTATTGTTGTTTATTATGTGCAAGTTATATTGTTGTTTTTTTTTATCAGATGTATAAGGATAATCACATCCTGATCTTGATTTCTCTTGGTCCATTTATTGATGTGGTTTCTCGTATTTTAACAAAGCTTGTATTCTGAGAAATGATCAACCATACCATTTTACCTTTGCGATTAAAACACGAGTCTGTCTTGTTATTTAAGAAAAATAAAAAATACCGTACTATTTTTTTTTGTATGTCCTAGCCCTACATTAATATCAGAATTAGCCTATACCTTAAATACTTATCTTCTTGTAAAAGTTCATAATAGGTTCAGGCGTTTAGGAGATTAGCCAGAACAAACCAACACACAGACAAATATTTTAATAAAAGATTTTTTGTTATAAGTACCCTGTATAATATTGGCATATACATTTAGTAAAAACCTGTTACTTTGGTATTACTCAGATACTTTAATTTTAATCTTCTTATTGCATTAAATTTTCGAAAACTCAAATAAGTTTCCGAATACGTCCGGTTCCTTCTTAATTTTTAGTAACTAAGATAAGAATATAGAATTAATTGAAAGTTCAGACAGATTGCAAAATATCCCTCAAAAACAAACTGTCGGTAGGTTATCGGTGTGTTATTTCCCTATACTTTTTAAAGAGCATTGTGGGGTTATCGTCACGTTATCGTATTTTTGTGCTGCATTGTTTAGTATGTTGTTTATAACAATAGTGCTTTATGTAACCGTTATCAAATATTACCAACATAACATTCTATTTTCGCTTTTTTTCGTCAGCTTTACACGTGGAGTTGTGTTTTATATTATATATATTAGCATTCGTACATATTTACTATTTGTATACGCACGGTGAATGATTTTAATTATATTTGTTAGAAAAATGGCCGTAATAGTTTATTTTGAGATTTATTGAATTTTGCTTTTAGTTTATTTGGTTCATTTTTGTTCACTGTTATTTTACCGTATGTATTTTGCTGTATATACCTAAACATTTTTTATTATTATTCTGTGGTTTGAAGGACCAGGACCCTTAAATTAACTTGTGTTTATGCTTTCGGATCTACTGGATGATGTTGCAAAGTTTCTGTAAAATCATCATGTGGATTAAGATTTACAAGATTTACATTACCAGCTAATTTAAGATCGAATCAATTTTGATTTAAGGTTGTTTTATTTGTGTTTATTGTAAGGGTTATATTTGTATTAAGGTTTCTTTCCGTTATGCATTTACAAGATGTAACTTCCTTTGCAACACAATTTAGGTAATACGGACGATCGATGCCTGTTGTAATATTAAGAAATTCGTATATATTTTACATTTGTTATGACAAAGCAAATCTTGTTATTTTTTCTGATTTAATTATGAAAATATCTCAGTAATTGTTTCGCCGGTTATTGAACTTGGGGCTATTTTCACAAAATAACAAATAGAATAAAAATATTTTTAGAAATTTCGACCTCTTCGTACCTGTTTAAATCCAATTTAATTTGATAGGATTTGGATTTAGAACTTCTGACTTTACTGGCACAAAACAGCTTCTCGAAAATTGAAGTGACTGGAATACTACAATTATAAATTGCATGAGATTTTATCACCACTTTATCATCTATAAAGGGAACAATGAATTTTCTAGAACTTCATTTGCTCTATGACTACATTGTGAACAACAGCACATGTTTTCAATAAATACATTGTAAGCGGCACTTATTAAATCCACACCATCACGAGACCTTTTCCTTAGAGAATAAGGTTGAAAATCGCGTAGTGTATAACGACAATAAGCTATGATGTTAGACGTACGTAATTTTGTTTGTCATTTGCTTTGTTTCCTCTCACCAACACTGTGCCAAGTGCTCCGATTTGTATTTAAATTACTCTGAATTAGTTCATTAGTATTCATTAGAGAATATTGTCTCCTTACTTTAAATCTTTTCTGAATCCTCAATCTGACTCGTAGTAACCTGTAACTTTTGTTGTAATCATTATGATTTTTTTATTCTTTGTTTGAATTCCTTGAGAATTATAAAACTTTAAAATCAATACAATTACATTGCTAGAAGGACCTATATCCACTAGTGGGTTATAATTATGTAGCGGTCAGCCATGTCTTAGACAATCAAACTTGACTATTATACACTTAGATATAGTTACTGCCGTATCGACTCATATAGTAAATAGTTACTACAATACCACTTTATTCCATATAAACTATTTTATCCATCAAATTGTCTACTAAATCTGCAACTGACAGGTTGTTTATATTCCTATAGGTACTTTCTTTCTATAATGCATATCTTAGTCGTAATCTAATACTAACTTGTTCATAAAATAATCTATGATGACTATATCAATAATTTGATTGGAAAAACAAAAAAACCTTAAATATTTTTATTGTCTCTATTACTCATAAATCTTTCACTACATTCGTATCTAAAATAATCAAAACTTGAAATAAAATATAACTCACGCAAGCATCCAACAATAATGCACTTTCCCATAAAATTAGTCAACTCAAATTTTCCTTGAACGTGAACTGGTAAAACTTAAGCTAATATTTATGTCGCATCTAAAAAAGCCGCTAAAAGATTTGCGGGGCGATAAAAAAAGTAAAATATCCTGTCAACAGTAAATCACTCGTTAATAAGACATCATAATATAAATAATATTCTTTCTTCAATTTGGCACTGCGCTTGCGCACGATATGCGTTGATTTGTTACATTCTTCAATGCACTGTGATTGTCTTCTTTGATGTCTATTTTTAAAGTTTTTTTTGAAGATTCAACAAGAAACAATGATATTGTGAAGCCACGGTAAAATCATGGATCATACGATTTGGAACTGCAAAAGATATTGTATAGAATCGTTTGAAATATAAAAATACTTTTGATTTTTCAAATATTAAATTTTGTTAAGCAAAATTAATACTGATGACATACGACATAGGTATGACCTAAACAAAAATGATAAATGATATTTGATATTACCTTAACGATATTACTCTTCAACTAAGGTTAAGTACTCATAAATCCAAACAAATGTGTATTTGATGAAATTTGATATTAAAATATTTAAGAACCGTAATCAAAAGCCCAATAAATCCATCTTTCACCGTGTCATTCCCATCATCATCAAACATCACAATAACAGCGCCCACACAATTTTTGTTTACGCAACGAAATAAATTTGACGCTAATATCCCGCGAAAAGAAACCTGTCGGATATTTCTATAACATTAAAGAGGCGGCGAACAGAAAAATTGATGGAAATATCATTATTAGAGGTCACACAATAGATCCTTTGATGTGACAAGAGAAACTAATCAATGTATGGCAAGAAACAGTTCTTTTGATGTCGAAGTTGTGTGATCCGACAAATATCATAATGTTCTCTTGATATTAAATGTGCTTCTTTGTGGATATTTTTATAGGAACTCATGTTAAATAGAAAATATAGACAAAAAATCTTTACGAGGAAATTATCAATCAAGATATGAAAATAGTTATCACAAAATATCACAGAAACGGTATATGGCCACCTAATACATTTTTCACATCCTTATCTAAGAATCCTATGTTATATGTACACAAATCTTTGTGAACATTTTTCATTGCCGTATGAAGTGAGCAAGAACTAAGAGTTAAGCCTCAAATGACATTCAAACAACAACACACATCCCATTAATACGTATACACTAGGGAAACATGATCAAGAATAATACAGCCGCTACATGTCCCGAGAATCGATTCCAATTCGAATCCATCGGGTTGTATCGATGTATCGAGACGCATTACCGCGGAGCCCTCTTGTTTGTCGAATCGATTATTCCGCTTCATCTCTCACTTATTGGGTTCAAACAAGGCAGTAGAGATCCAAACAGGGACGTATGTTTCATTGTACTACCTAATTATGAGGAATGAAGTATTATATTGGTTCAGCTTATAAGAGAAAAAAATAATAGTTCTAATAGAACTAATTATGTAATTAGACTAGTGATTAGATACTTCTCATTATCATTGGAAAGTATATTTTATTTTGAATGAGTTAGAATGCTGTGATCACAAATTGCGTTAATAGCTAAAACGATTACTTTGACATTATTAACATAAAAAGTTGCGGTTTCTCTGTTTGAGTTCTTCTAAACAAATTGATCTACATTTAGGCTTATGTAATCGTAATGTCGAGACAGCATGTTTGATTTTACGAAACATATTGCAACGGTTTTTGACGCCATCAATTACTTAAACACTAATGTATAAAGTTAACCTTTTGAAATTTCCGAAACGTATAATACATATATCGTGAGCACGCATCGACGTATTCACGGCGGAGAAAGCAAAATGATGTCAAAATTACCGGTAAACAAAACCCGACCTCTGACTCGTGCGTGGGAATGCATATTGTTGCGAACCTGATTGAGTTGCCTGAATTGGACCCAAAATACTCCTTGGAACCTTATTGTTCTGAGCACAATAGCACTGTAATGGAGGTGACAGATTATTTATGAGTTTGCAAAATTAGACGTCACGAATACATTATAGCACCTGAATAGTGCCGGTGAATAGTTTAAGTAGCATTATTTGAAATATTCACTTTTACAGAAAACAGCTTAGAACCTCTAAAGCAACAAGTTATTCAAATGTCAAGTAGAAATACCTATGCATGAACAAATGTAATCAATCAAGTGCCTAACTAATTGAGACTAATTTTCATTGGAAGATTTATGTAAGACTGTAATTAAGTAAACTATCTAAATAAAGATGAAGAGAGAAGTTCAAAAATTACAGCAACACGCTCATGAGAACACGGTAATTTAAACACAATAAATCCTATCTCCACAAACACATCAGTGGTATTGTACGACATCAAACAAGCGTTACACAAGCCAATTACCACATTTAACACCGCAACGTCGAGCACCACAAAAACATTAAGAGATTAAGCCGAAAATCTTAGTCTAAAACGAGATGTTAAACGAAATGTTTTAGCACATTACGCGGCTTGACAAATAACCGCAAATTGTGATTGTGACTCCTTGAAAGGGTTAATAATGGCTTGATGGCGTGGGATTGTGCAGAGACTGGATGTAATTCAGTTAGAAAGCTCGACTCTTGCACGTAGATTGAGGTATTGTGAGCGAATTTGGTAAACAAGCACCTCGGATTCGGTGCGACGGATTAATAGTTTTAGACTCAATCGATATCGCGTCTATCTCGAAACTGATACAGATATTTATTTGTTACAAATTTTATTATCGACTAAAATCTGTAATGTATGTAATGTTCTATTAGTACAAATTTAATGATATTTAGCAAATGTTTGTTTATCCCTATTTTCGTTTACATATTTAGAAATATTTTATTTTTTTACGAGTTAATCTTTATTTGTGTTTTCATAGGCTAGAAAAACATTTTCTTAACGGTCAGCCAAAGGATTAACGTTGAAGATTTCCACAACATTTCCTTTTATGCCTCAAATGATATTTTATAGGACAAACATGGGGCAGACCGCAGCCCCTGCAAAAATAATATGTGTCTGACATCTAAATTATTCACAAAGGTGTAGTGGCTTTGCCGAGGCGACCTTATGAATTATATATACAACATTCGATATTATTCGATGCGAGTTTCAGCGTTTTCCTATGGAAATTGACGTGTCCACACAATTTCGGGTTTAACTGGAATTATGTTATATCGTACTCATTTCGGCTTTGGTCTACCTGTTTATTTGATTGTATTTGTTTTATTACCATTAATATTAACGCTCGCAGTTATTTTATGTTCTGTTTTTTTTTCTTTGATCCGTTTTAGTTGATAAATTGACATCAGTTGATCTTGATTGGATTTTTCTTGTTTACTGACCATCGAGTTCAGTCAATGTCGATAAGTACCAATGGTATTAATGCTACGATGTCAACAGCTCAGTCGAGACAGCGGTTTATGTAACAATAAGTGACCGCGCGCCCTTGGGGTCTCCCCATCCATTCCAGTTTCATCTTGGAATTGTGTTTGAGCTACGAAGGGTTGGATATGATATTCGAATTTTACAAAATTAGTAATATTGATTATACAAAAGTTATATTGTGTTAAATTAATTACTGGTGTTTTAAAGTAATTTTGACAAATTTACAATCGTATATAACATTAAGTATCCCCAAAGACGGATTTTATGATTAGGAAAAAATATTTAAACAAAATAAAATATATGAGATTGTTTTAACAGAATTCAAGTCAAAGAGAAATCAAGAAAGTAGCGTATCAATTTCAGTACATTGCTTTTCCTAACTCTACGTTGAGGGATCTTGTCCCGAAATGCCCCTGAGATTTGACAATAATTCTCGATAGCGCCATTCTACCGCTCTCAATGAATACTGAATTGAGACTCCGTGCATCTCAGACAACTATTCCAATTTAGAATATTGCTTAGACGACGTTGAATGCAGTACTCCCAACGCAATAGTTAATTGATTAACCAATGCGGGATTCGAAGTCTAAAACACTAGCAAAAAACAACCTTCATCAACAACAAATGAAATCAAAGCTCAGAAATGAATAATAAATCGCACTGTGTACTTCATTCATTGACCTTCCAAAATTAACAGAGATAACGCTACAAAGGGCCGAATTGAAAGGGGCACCTTTCAATGATTCGCCACTCTTTAATCTTCCATCGAAACAAAACTTGGGATCGTAACAGGATTGTCTGTTCATTTACTTAGCAAATTATTCTTTGTCGAACGGAAGAGAAGGCTTTGAATCCATTAATTCTCTGATGGGGTCACAAAGAGGTGGTACGAATTAAAATAATGTATTCTACGACTTCAATGGGATCCCTCCGTCCGGTGCCGCTGTTATTACAAGAATAATGTATTTAAATCAAAGTCCGCTTTCAGATGAAGATGTCTCGTTTTGTAAGCCGAATAAGTGATCACGTACGTTCGCATTAGGATGTGTTTTATGTGCAAATTATAGGCTACCATTTTTAAACGAGCGAGGTTCAGCGTTGCCGACGTTAACAATTTCGCTTCGTTAGAAAAGTTTTAATATGATTTTCTATTGTAAACTCCCGTCGTTTAGGCCCATGCTGCATGATTTTAGACAGACAAGAACGTAAATGTGATATACGACAGAAGTTTAGGCTTCGTTGTACATGTATTCTCTTTATTAATTGCAAATCCCGACAGAAGCGTACGCAAACAGCAAATTAATCCTCACTATCAAAAGGGTTTTCGAAGCCCTCTGTTACTAGATAATTTAGACTATGATCACCCCATCGCCGAATATTTCCGAACAAACATTTCGATGTATTTATTCTGGTGTTTATTTTGAAGCGTAATATGTCGTGTTCCACTTTGATGTCGTGAAATCGCTTCTGTTCTTTGTCAGCGGCTCAAGGATTTATATCTATAAAGTTCGTCATTTGATTCTGTGTTTTACTGTCTTCTATTTTGGTATTAGTTTCCTTTGTAATTTGATAGAGGGTTACCGTTTTATGGTCCTGATTGCAACCGTATGGAATTATTGCATATGGTTGGTCGGAGTTTGTTTGGCAGTATGAATGGTTCATTATACGTAGGGATACTTCGAGCGGGGCGCAGATAATATTTGCGATGTACACCATTGTTTATGATTTGGACAATTGTTTGTGTTGCTCTGTCAAAGGATGTGCACTTGTTTGTTTTATGCGTTGACAAGGGGAGAGCGGGGTGAACGAGGAAATGTAAACAATGACATATTTTATACGCTGGAGAATTTTTATAACGATACCGACGTTATTAGCATGGAATAAAAAAGAAACCGCCGATTAAATAACCAGATGAATTTTTAATGTAGTTACTTGTTAAACAGTCTCAAAAGCGTTGTAATAGAGTGAATGCTGAACATTATGAAGTAATTCTGTATTTTATTTTAATGAATGAGTAAATTATTACAGCGTCGAACAAAATAGGACAAACTGAATCGCGGGAGCTCAGTGTAAAGCTTTTCGAGTTTAAAAAAGGCATTTAGAAATTTCTGAACAAAACTCCGGGCTTTCAGTTTTGAAGTTGCGTTTACATTTGGAGTTACCTTGACTTACATTACGGTTTATAATATTACATTTCCTCAGGATGGAGAAACACAAGTACTGCTCAGAACAAAATTCCTCAATCGAAAGCCTTCCTTTGAGGGCAACTGCGCGGAAATGTAGAGGCATCTTGACTCGGAAACGAGTACTTACTAGTATTTTCATGCTCAACTATGAACCAGCCATTTTATTTCCACTGTTCCGTTGCAAAAAGTTCTGTGTAAGCTCACCGTTTGTTTCATAATCGCAATATTATGTTAAATTCATATAAATTAATTTGTAAGTTACGTTTTAACTGCGATTCAGTTTACAAGTATGTCGCTTACGGTACTATTGTCACTGAATTAATTACCGCTTTTGTTCTTGATTTCTCTAGCGGTTTTAGCGTAACACTTCATTATTTTGGAGGGTTAATCTCGTTTCGAATTTTAAGAAATCATGACGTGGAAGTTAAGCAAATTTATAGCTTAGTTAAGTTAAATTATAACTTTATACGACCTGCGCGACTGAGCGGTCATTATACCAGACACGCAGACGGTTCTGGGATTGATCCCTGGTCAGACAGATATCTGAATGATGAATTTTGTTATCTGTGTTGGATCTGGGTGTTTATGTATTCGTCTTTATTTTTCCATGGCACCCACGACACAGGAGAAAATATTGGGCTAAGAATAATAGGCGAAAATCGTAAACATTCACAGTCTTATTTCTATACATTTTTGTGGAACTATGTCATTATAAGATAAACAATTAAGGCACATACACATGAAAGTAAGACGGTGATTATCCTAAACAAGAGGGGCTGATGAGTTCGCTATTGTGTTCGTGTCCTTAGGTCAGTACTAGTGTTGCCAGCTTTAAGACGTGAAATTGCCGGATTTAGAGGTAAGGACAAAGCCGTCTTTTTCAAAGACAATAAATAATTTGAATTAGGAACACCAATTTTTAATTCTTAAAGAAGATATCAGAATAAATGATAAGACTTTCGTAAATTATTATAAATCAATGCCAGACATTTTAATTTAAAAATAATAATTAGTAGTTGAACCAGGTGTCAAAAGTTTATAGACCCGCCATTTATACCAGTTCGTCTGGATAATTAAAATACCAGTTACGTTTGTTATTAGCTACTTTTTCGTTAATTATCTATAGCTTATCACTATCTTACTCAACTGCAAGTTTTCCATAGCAGATTGTTTTTTGTAACAAGAGTAACAAAAAGTTTTGTGAATTTTTAAAGCAAAACGTATTATTTTAGTTAAAAAAACAATAAAATCCACTTATGTATTTTATTAGGTATATGTATGTAAGACATACTTATCTGAGGAGTCTTCGTCCTCCAGGGGTAACACGGTAGCGAGACATCTAGCCGACCTCAGTTAGGACTTTTGTCTTATCTGACTCTGATTGTAGATATTCACGAGAGACAATACCCACTTACCATTAGACCGACTACATGCTTACTACTTTCATAATAGACGACCCGGATGGCGTAATGGTTAACACGCCGGACCGCTAATCCGAGGGTCCTGGGTTCGATTCCCAGCGAGTCGGAAATTTGAATGATGAGTTTAAATT
>DWPV01001168.1:0-22187 GCA_018251915.1 Urbanus proteus proteus | reverse complement strand
AATATTTGATAATTATTGTTACATGAAATAATATTTAAACCAAAGCAATAGAAATGATTTAAGCGTGCAACCCACTTACCTGTCGACAATGAGGATTAATACGTATCTACTGTACTCCAAGGTTTCTGTAATGTTGTACATTACGGATTTATGAAGGCTTAAACCGCCTAAGTGACCTTACAGTATCCTAGTTTCTGTCTTTTAATAGTTGTTAAGCGCTTGTTTTGGTTGCGGCGTAGGGTTACGGGGGAGAGAGGCAGTACCTACTAATCCATATGCCACTATTCCCAAACTTGATGGATTTACCAATATGTATCCAAGAGTTCCACCATCCATCTCCGGACTCCATCATCAGATTGAAGATGCCAAATAAAGTATACATTCATAAGGTTTCCGTTTATTGCTTAGGTAGGTTTTAGGTAGCAAAATTGGAACAGTCCTGGTAAATGCTACCTTGTTCTGCCGCGTTCAAGTCTATTTATTTGTTTGTATAATTTGCAAATATATAATAAGGTTTTAAAGGTGGTAAAACACTATGTGGTTCGACTCCGGCGACACCACCACCACACCTATTTCTGCCTAATAACAGCAGGGTTAAGCGCTGTTGCGTTGTGGTCTATGGTAAGGCAGAGATACCTACTTATAATGAGGCGTCCTGACTCAGTCCTCGTTCCTCGCCACTTCGATTCTACAAAAGAAAACTACCTAATCAAAATTTGGACGAAGATTATCAGCACAAAGTTAATTTGCAGGTAGGTTATAAAATTTATTTTATTATAAAATGTATTGTAGTTATTTGTAACAAATATGTCTTTTCAAATCCATGGGATAACAGAGGATCAGTGTAAATAATTGAGTCATTCATCGTGAGTCAACTCTCGTAGGAGACAGGTGTGCATCTTTACGGTTTGTGAACGTGAAAATATTCACCCACGGCTACCATTGGGTTAAGGCTAGGCCAACTAACTATTGTTTAGTTGTTATCTATTTTAGCTATATATTATTATGCGTACGTTGAAAATGAATTGCCGAGTCTGTGTGTTTTTAAAATTGGGATTTTTTTGAATTTATCTTAAGTAATTGGTAGGTACTACGATTGTCAATTAAAAACAACTTTGTGTTTTACCTTTTGAAGTTAAATTAACGGGTTATTTAATTCATATTATAATCTTAATTATAGGCACCTACTACGTATCACAAACGATCGGTTATTACTTTTCTCTGTTAACCCACACAATCCATTCTTCATGGTTCCTCGCTATGTCAAATATTTAGTTCATATAAAAATTCTAGAAAACAGTACTAAACTTACCACTAGTGAGTATATGACAATGCAAAATTCAAATCATACACTGGGTAGACAAATCTTTCATTAAGATTCTCCACCTTATACTTCAACTCAGTTATTTTTTCCTTAGAAACGCAGATCAAACCACATGCAAACCTTAGTTTCACTAATCACACAGATAATCTCATGTAGGAGTTGGTAGTACGTGAAGGCTGTTGCGTGATTACTGCCTACTACTGACGTGGCCTTTTCATTCTAATAGTGTTTGGGTAGTGCAGTGTAGGTAATTGACATGAAAAGTTAATTACATAATTCATTTTAATTATAATAATGACATCAGGTTAAGTAGTTTTTTTAATTGAGCAAACGACCATTTTTAAGGTGGTAGAACCCTTTATAGTTTGAGTCTGGCGGCACCACCGCCACCTATTACAGTTTTATTACAAAGCTGCTGTTTTGGTTTAAAGTCCTCAGGGGTAGCATCGCATCTGTGGTCTACCTCAGGTAGGACCGTGATCTTATCTGGAGTTGATTACAAATGTCCACGGGCGGCAGTGGCCACTTATCATCAGGTGGCCTGCATGCTCGTTTGCTACTTCAATAATATAAAAATAATAATAATAATACATTTATGCTCAACACTGATGCTTGCAGTGCTAAGCAAAAGACGCTTAAAGCGACTTTCGTGGCCGTCATGCTAGAGAAAAGGATATGAAAAGGAAGGTAAATAAAACCAACATTTGCTACACATACGAACATGTTTAATCATGACATACATATTCTATAATATATCAGAAAATACGTTTATAACAACAAATTATTTGATTGGAATTAGAAATCAGAATAAGTACAGGCCTTGAAATTCAACGTTGCGATAACTACCGCGGTGCGAATTTAACAGTTTCAAAAACAAATAATTATATTTATTTTTGCTTATTTTATTTTGTGCACGAAAGAACAATAATCAGTTCACATTAATTACGATCCAATGAGATTTTTTAGTGGCAAGATTGTTGTTTTTTTATATTTTTTCTAGCGATAGAGCCAATAAGACTAACCATCTTATTTATTCAAGCATAAAGGTACTTCTAATAAATACTTTTAATTAAGTTTAGAAAATTGTAATAACGCTTAATAAGCATCTGAAATAATAAAAAAGGGGAAAAATCTAATTGAAAAAAAGACGAATATACGATATACACAGATAAAATTAGTGTGCAAATTTAACTTTAACAAAAAAGTTTGTAGGTATTCCGAGTATATTATGTGAACAGTTATGCAACATATATGTGCACTATAAAGTAATTTAGTTATAAGACATGATTTCTATACATATTATTTTTAGTTAAAAGGGAAATTTTCGTTATATCAGCACAAGTTTTAATAATTACATCACGTGCGTTTTGTTTCCGTAACAAGCAATACTTGCGTAAGATTTTAATTACGATTCAGATCGGAACACTAACATCTGTATAAAGTAATGTGATTATATCTAAAAATAAAGAACACGTTTACATGAGGGAAATTAACTACCACGGTACCGCTCATGAGATCGCTTGATATTGACATTACAGTGCGTTTTTGGAATATGCAATTAAACAGAAGCCGCAGCGATTGGTATCAATGTTTTGGGAGCCATTTCGGCATCTTATATATTATGAGAATTAAGTAGTTTTGGGTTTACAGAAAAATCTACGAATGGCCTAATTGTTAAAAATGTATCTATAATTTAAAAATAAAATAAAATTTCGTAATTTGTATAAATTAAAATCACAATTTATGAAAATTATATTGAAAATTTAAAAAAATACGCTCAATAAATCGTTTTTAATTTATTTACAACACTACTGACCGAATAAATAAAGCTGTGATTTGTATGCAGGCAGAATAATTGGTTCGAAAAATATAGGTACAAATAGATAATGACGTCTTCTAATTATTTTCTATATCTACGTTGCCCTATCCATTATGTATGACTGAAGTGCGCTCTACTGTTTCCCTGATTTATATCTATGCTTAAACATACTCTTAGTTCTTAGCGATCTTTTTATTAAAATACATTTCGAAAATAACATTTTACTATTTCGTAATAAACTTAAATTTTTGAGACTATATGCATTTTGCTATCAGATCTATGTTATAAGATAATAAAGATTGAAAAAGAAATTTAAAGTTACTTATCTGTAGTTAAATATCAAGCTTGGTTAACTGCATTCTTGAAAAAGATACAAATTGTATCGTTTCTCAGTCTTGTATCTTTTTATATAAGTAAAATGTTCAGTTCAATTGAAATATAATTATTGTATTAGTTGGATAATATGAATTTAAAAATAATAATGTATAACCAGAAAATTAATTTACTTTTAATTTTTTGACACCAGAATGCTTGGAAAACCGTCCAAAACGTTGATGGGGGTTGGTAGTGGTAAAAAGGGTAGAAGTGGTAGGTAATGAAACTGTTAAATCCGCGCCATTATTCTATATAAAGGTATTTTCAAATGGCAAACCACGTTAATATTAAAATAGCTATTACCTCTAAAATACAAGCGATTCAAGGCAAAGGGAGTGAACATGAATATAATATTACGTACAATAAAACTTTAATAAGTCACGTGTATTGATTAAACATTTATATAATAAGTAATATATTAATAAACTACGATGCAATTACAATAAGAATAAAATCGACAAACACAAAAACATCAATTTAATAATAAACATACGCTAACATTGAAAAACTTTATAAATTTGTGTTCTATCACATACATATACAATGAACATTCAATGAAAACGACGTAAGTATAATTTTTAACTTTTACGATATTGAAACACAAATAAACTATCAAAATACCACTAACAAGGGTCCACAGGTCGATACGGTCTCAAAAATATTATAACAGATATAACATATAATAATTATAACAACGTGGACCCATAACACACTCGATAACGGCTGTTAACTCGCCCTCAACACTCCTGCATTCCCTTTATCACTATAGATGGATAAGTACATCAATTTTGGTCTAGCACTAGATGCCTAGCGAATTCGGTTTAGCGTTTTATTATACACATAATACTTAAAACTAGCGTTGAAAATGCTAGATGCTTATTTACCTATTTTATTCGTTTCCTGAGCATTCTTAGATACCTAAAGATATTTTTCAAATGATAATATCGTATTTACATTATTTCCAACGCTAGCCTCTTCCTACATATGGCTTTATCTGTACGGATTTTATGATATAAATGCATAACGAAAAAGCACGGTTATGTAAATTTTAAATTACAGAGTGGAAATTCAATCACAATTTAATAAGGTACAATATGGATGACTCTTTTATTTAAATGTATTGTGATAAAAAATAACAAATTTTATTCATTTTAATTCGAGCAACAAAACTGTCATTATGCGTAAACTTTCGCCACGGGTTTTAACACGGATTTTAAATTATATTTAGATAGTGTCTTTTACTTATCATGTTTTTACTGATGGCATTTTGATCAAGACAGTTTTCTATCTTATTAGTTTCTTACTTTACAGAGTTTTAATACACACATAACAGTATATCTTTAAGAACTAATAGTTTTGTTTCTCGAAATAAATATCGTAGATTTATACACAGTTATGAATGTACAGAATACATGAAATACATAAGAAAATGACAATCGGTTTCTAATGAAAGCACGTATTCACGAATCCTCAACTATTTTAAACAAATCCTTTGCAGTTTATTAGAAAATTGTCATGTTCTTATGTATAACAATACAAATTTTAGTCAACAATTCACTCTATTAGCCGCCAAACCGAATTCAAGTTGTTTCACAGCCTTTTGAAAGTCTTGGTTGTTTATAATACAATCTCTGTCCTACTTTTAATAGTTTTGTAAAAATATACTTGTCCCGTCTTTGGCGATGTTATTGTAGATATCTACTTTATATGGACAAGCGTATTTTTACATTAAGATTCAAGAAAATGAGTTTGCTTTAATGATTACATTAGATATGATGTTTTGTATAATACTAGTGAGCGATATTGCAATATTTTGCTGTGTATTTCAATGTATTTTTATTGTATACAATTTGACATCGAAATCGTTAATAGGTAAAATCCGTACAATACAAAATTGTTCATTCATGTTGTCATGTATTGTTATTATTGTTATGTTGTATTTAATAATAACAAAACATTTTAATTCACCGTTTCAATACATACGAGATTCCTTATATTTTGAATACTGTACTATAAACGATTTCGATTATTTTTTACAATCTTCGCTCCTACATGTTATGTACATAATTATGTATCACATCACACATTATTAGATAGGACAGAGATACAATGATAGTATTAAAATAAGAGGCGGGTATGAAACTGATTTTCAGTTGTTAATATTCTTATAATACGATGTCATTTGTATTTAGTATCACATTTTAATACATAATATGTCACATGTTATGTGTGTCGATAGCGCAAACGAACACTTTGAAGAATGTTTATAATCTTCATAGAAATATACTAGATGCTTAATAATTTGATCTTAAATTTAAGTTTTGATCAGGGCATCAAACAGTATGTAACATATTATAACTTGATTTTATGTGCCTCACATACATTGTATAGAATGACGGTCGTAAATAGTCTTGGTATTTTTATTTACGTTTATCAAACCAAGTTATAGTTATTATGAAGAAAAATGATCCTCCGTAAACTTTAAAAAAAAGAACCGTTATCATTTTTGCCACTAACGCCATCTAGTTTCTAGCGTTACGCTGTTCACTTGCGCTGTCGACACCAATTGATACATTTTGATCTTATAATTATTTTGTAACATGATGTTGCATTTGATCTTAGCCTCTTTTTATTCTCAGTCTCAGGGAATGTTTGTTGGTTAGTCTCTTCGTTGCCTTACAAAATATGTTCATCACGTCGAACGTTTATAAATGTCATAAAAAATATTTGAAGGAAATTATTCAATTTGCTTTCGAATAATTATAGTGAGTTATTTGTTTATACATTAAGAGTACTTAGTACTATAAATCTATTTGAAGCATTTTTTTTACATTTTTTAACTTTTTTTCGCTTACATTTGCACTACAGTAAAATATTTATTCGATTACACATTATAGCACTAATCGATATAATCAAAATCGACAGTAAATTATTCATTTTTTATTATCAATTCTCTAATAAAGTTTTCGATTGATTTTATTTGTACATTTTAGTCAAAGGCTTGTTCGAGATATTTGCTTTAGTTTTAAAAAGATCACATTGTTTTGTGCGTGTCTATATATATCGAGAAATGTTTAGACACAGTCGCATTTCACTAATACCATGTGATCGCCACACCTACGCATAAGGGAACAAGGGTCAATGTACAGTCAGCAAACAAAATGCTGTTGTCAAGACATTCAATAATAGATTGACATTTGTTGCTATCAAAATAGAATTTCGGTACACATTTTGCTGCTGACTGTACAGACGCTTTAATGATGGGAAAGCGATTCTTCAGTGCATGATCTCAGTCTATACATATATTTGAAATGCAATAGTTTTTTCGCTGGGGACGGACTATACATCATTTGCTAAGTAAAATTATTGCTGAGTTCCGAATACTGAATATAGTTCACGCCGAATATCTCAGTACTTGTTCAACTTTCGATTAAGACTCTTCGTCACACGCAACGATACTCGAATGTAAAACTAATAAAAGATGTACATTTCAACATTAATATATCTTTTTTAGCTTCCACGTGCTTCGTTCACTTGGCCGTTGTAATCACAGCATTATATACCTATAGAGGTGGCAGATGCCTTGCGTAACGACAATATAAGTGTAGATGTCTTTTCTATGTAATAGATGTAGGAAATGTAGATATGTTTCATGGCAATTGTCTACTACTGTCCCCAAAGAGGATATGAATCCTACTTGAAGTTGGTCGCAGACGGCGTAGTACCAAAGAACTAAGTTGGTATACTTCATTAAAGTTCTAGATTTGACAAAAATGATTTGTTTTATTTACATATAAATTAACACACATTAGCTCATATTGTCGTCATATTCTTATAGATGAGGACAATATCGCAATAGCACCTACCTCTATAGGTTCGTTTTATTCATTTACAATAAAATCTCAATCTCACTTATTATATTACAAATCAATTCGTTCGTTTCGAAATCGAAATAAAACACTAGACTTCCACAGTGGCACTTTACAGACTGTATCTCATACAGTGTCGGGATATCCTTAAAGCTATAGTTTGATATAAATTATAATATGTATTTTTAATACTTCGTTACAAGTTTGTGCAATATGTCGAAGCGGCCGCAGGGATCGCGTCTGCATATATACATTGTCCCTCGGATCTTGACTAGATGTTAAAACTGCCAAGAGATTATTCGAGATCTACTTGGATTTGCTTTACGCTTTCTACATTTATACCTCTACACTAGAATTCCCGTTACGTCCCCAATATATACGAGTAACCGACCATCTTGGGTATACCTACACTGTACCAGTAATGTTAAAGTTCTGCTTCGCCACGGATCGAACTTAGAACCCGCTCTGTATCAGAATGGTATTGTAAATACTTCGGATTGCAGATTGTTTATGCTTCGCCTGATTAATATCAGTTGAAATAAAAAAATAAACTAAAACAACTTTTGACGTGATATGAGCTACTATATGGATAACTTTATATATTAGGAGTAGCGTATACCTCTTATAGCTTGTCGTTAAACTACGCCTGACATGTATATTGTAACAATTTAGTTTTATTGTTTTAGTGTTTTTGTTGAATATTTAATCAATGCGCATTGTACGGGGAATTCTAGTGTGAGGAATATTTATGTAGGTACAATAACTTAATGACCATAATATAATTAAACACTGCTTTGAATATTACTGACCAGATACTGATTAATCTCTAATATAGTCAGGTAGGTCATGATAAATTTTATTATGGTCTCGAATAATCCCTTCCAGCTAAAGTCTACACGCGGTTCACACCAATATCTTTACTACTAATAAGATGTTTAAAGCTTCAGTTTTTTGTTTGATTAGTCCAAGGAATTAAATTCAGTTCTGTGAATCGTTTCATCGATAGATGTACACTCACGAATCATATGGGGAATATTTCTAACGAGTTTATTTATGTAACGCACTATTTCACAAATAATAGTCGCAAAGACAAGATAAAAAATAGCAATTATTAAATATTAGAGTCAAAAAAGATTCATTTGTAAAATGTAAGTATAAAGAATATTCACTTTGATCAGTTTTTAAGGGTTCTATAGAAGAGAGGTTTTTTAAGAGAGGTTATTCAAGTACACCTTCAAGTAAAATTAACCACAATATATCTGTGAAGTCGTTAAGATTCTCGCAATTTTTGTCTTTATAATCAATTCAACTCTACATCGATATTAAATTGTTTAAAAAATGAAACGTATCGATATCGTTAGAAATGTTCCCCTTACAATTCGGCCACCAAAGGCTTCAACTGAGAGCCGCAGACTATAATATCAAACAGGAACGACAATTAATTCCTTCGTAAAATTGGAATGACTATACATTTATTCAGTTATTTATATACACGATCGAATAAAATCAATAACATCTTACAGTTTTAAATCGCGCTATTGTCGTTTAGAAAATATTATTGACAATTGGTTATTTTGTGCGATTTTGAACGTAGCCGAGCGTTCTCTTGGCGTGCACGCGTTAGGATCGTACGTAAACTGCGCCGTACTTATTTCTTTTTAATCTACCTACCCGTATATGTATATAAAACTCATTTATATGTCTTCTCTTTAACTTTTGATTTAACACAGATTTATCGATACTTCAAGGCTTAAAGAACGAAAGGGGTATTAAGGGCATCTTCTTTGCCCCGACTACGGCGTGGTGAAAACAAATAGCATGCTATATTTATTTGTCTTTCGGGATTTCTTTAAACTACCTATTTTGAATTTATTTATGTTTGTTGATTGTACACTGGTTATACGTCTCATAAGATGAGAATATGGTAGCAGAGCCCATAAAGTTCTATAAAGAAATCAGCTTATCAAAAGAATGTAAAGTTTAAAATTCCAGCTGTTGGGAGGTGCTTTGCTCGTATAGAAATCGTATAGGAATCGTATCTCCTTTCCGTTCTTTGAACACTGAAGTATTGATATTTTAACTTAAAATTGTCATGTTCGCTAGAAACCACTTATCAACTATTGGAAACAGATGATCCCCTCTCTCCCCGTACGACGGAATTTACGTATGACCCGTAACCACAGATTCATAAGATGTTAAACGTTAATTTGATCAACATTAACTACGCGATAAATTCGTCTTTTGAGATGTTGCCAGTAAACATATCATTCGGCCTTTCTCAATGGTTTTTATACACATTATAGTACAAACGCTAGGACACTATTATTTTTTGAAACGAACCGTTCTGTGTCCACACATTGGTCTTGTATGGTGGGTTTTATATACTTCTTTAACATTTGTAACAAAAGACCCAATGTGTGAACACAAAACGGCCCGGTTATCAAGTATTCAGTTAGTTAATTTGGTGAAAATTGACTTTATATCTTATCTACATTATATAACATTTTTATAGTTTTCACAATAGGTACATTTTCAATGATATATGAAATTTTAGTAACGCTTAAAGGAAATGGTAAATAAAGCTATGAAACATGTACAAGTGATGTTAATCTAGATAGCATTTTGAAATTGCTTAGTGCTTTAAAATATTTATAATAAACGCGAATTGATGACTATGTGGATGTTTTATATATTTAATTTATATAACATTAATATATGCATATTACGCAGGAACTTGGAAATAAGAATGCTTTTATATGTGACATTCACATGTGACAAAGAATTCTCTTTTTATCGATAAAAATACGATCGACTTAAACAGTACAAGATGTTATTCGAGATATTGATATTAATTAGGCCTTTGAATCAAAATTGGCGGTTTTATAGTTACCAATGCCTTTTGAATTGAAAAATACACTTTTTTTATTTAAACTTAGTGATAATGAAAGATTAAAAATCGAAGCCTAAATTCAAAGATACATTCTTAACTAACGTTTACAATCTAGAGAAAAAAATATAACAATAACTCACTTTTAAGTTGTTTAAAAATAATATTGAAAAGTGAGTTTTGTATCAAAATTATAAAAATCAAAATCAAACTATGAAATTTAAATTAATACGACATTCTATATACAGGCTATAAAAAAATCGGATTTTAACAAACAGATATAATTTTTTAAACCTAATTTAAAGATTAATTAAAATATTATTTATTTACGGATATTTCAATAGAGATGATTGAATGATGATTGAATCTAACTATTTATTTTGTTACATACTGCCTGTATATAGAATTATTTTTTAATAAAAAACATCAGCTGTAGCTACTGACCACTACTACTATATTATAATTTAGATAGCGGGAGAGTTTTTTAAATATAGCTATGATGGTAAGAATCCATCACATATATATTTTATTTAACTACTTTAAAATGGGACTCTGCCGCCGGTTCACAGAAGTAACTACGGGGAAGACATCCAACGTAGTTAACAGCTTAATAAACATATTATTAAATCAATGACATAAATATTCTGCTCTACTACATAATTACATATGGGATGTCTGGAATTTCCCGAAATAAGACAAACGGTCTCGAAATCGCATTATAACAGTTGTTGGTATAAGTTACATATTTATGATCTAGATAGTTCAGTACAAAGTTATTCACTTAATAATATCAACGCTTATTTTAAGCATACTCCAGGCTTATTCGTTGTAAGGTAAGGTTAATTGGTATAATTGAAGAATTTGTATATTTTTCACAAATATCAATTAATATTTGCCAATATTAGTATTGCTTAGCGGAAATTTAATGTAAGAAAAAATACAATCAATAACTACAGCTGACATAATAAAACTTTAAGTTATAAAAAAGAAAGTGAATCAAATATTATAAAGAACTTAACATTAATCTACCTACTATTAATCGCGAATGCAAACACACGATTATAACGCTAACAATTAAATCTTAACGCCTATCCACTTTCAAAGAATCAATAAATTTTATATTATCTGCAACATTTAAGTCTTAAAAGCAATGAGATATATTTTAACAACACTACCACATCAAGAGATATATTCTTTTAAAATATTTATTTACCGAGTTAGTCAATTTAGTTGCATACGCAATTTTAGTTAGAAACTCGTTTTAGGGACCCGAACCCTGATTAAACTTCAAAATAACTGCCAACAAATTTATAACGATATCGCTATATAATCTGTTACGATATTAATAAAATAAACGAATAGCTATATTGGTACGGAATGGAAATATAATTATCCAGATATCGCTAGACAGATTAAACAGTAAAAAAATCGATATAGATATTTTGAAAAAATATATAGCAATATCGATATAAAACTATATCGACACGTTGATGTTACTTCAACGATTACTAGACTTTGCCATAAAATACCACGTTTAAGACAGCAAGGCGACGTCAATAGCTTGCAACATTTGCCATAATTTACTGAAGAAATAATTATGTTACAATATTTGAACACTAGTTATCAAACATCATAGGTAATACGTATTTTAGAGCTTTATTACTGTAAAATTCTTGTTCAAATATCGGAGATGTGTGATGTAGCTAACTAATCTATGAATATGTGCCAAATTCATGAATTGCTTTATTTTAAATAAAAGTTAATTCTATCAAAATCTAGCAATTCTATTCGTGGATTTGACACGGCTTCAACGTTTACCAACATCTCACATCTCTAGTGAAATTCCAGTATCCGAATATAAAGTAACCTTTATCATTATTGACGCGTTTATATTTTGTTACAAAAACCGAATCCAGCATTACCGTTTAAGAAGTTCAAATACAATTAAAAACTAAAGTTAAATTGCGTTAAGACAGTCGCCATTCTCTACTGTGTTAGGACAGTCTGTGTTGCGAGGGTACCATCAGATACTCATAGTAACGGTCGCGCCAATACGGGAAGGGATACCTGCAAGAGACCCACTGAATAAGCACTGACTTTAAAAGACTCCTAATACGTTATCATTGTTAGAAATTTGAATAAATTAGAAAAAAAAAATAAAAAATAGATAACCTCTCTTCCTTTGGGTTGTCGGTTAAAAATACTGCACGCTTATTAGCTTATATTGAACGCTTATGGCTTACACTGAACGCTTATTGGCTTATATTGAACTGTGATCAAAAATGCGTGTCACATAATGAGGCCGAACATATTTGTGTTGTGGTGTTGAAAATTATTTTTAAAAATTTATTCCATTGTATTAGGAGTCAATTATTAGTTATTTTATGCTCAGAAAACACAAGACTGTTTATGAAAGGATAGTTATTTTATAGGAAAATAACAGATATTAAATACAGAAAATAATCTTTTTAGATCGGAATCTCTTTCACAGGATGCATTGTAGTGCAAGACATTAAAATTGAAATAAAAAATGATTGTAATCGCGATTGACATGCAAAGCTTACAAATGAATATTAAAATCAATAGCGTTTTATAAGGATTATTTTATAATTTTTTAAAATGTAAACATATATTGCGTTATAAGCGATGTTATTCAGCTGATTATTTATTATTTTCATCTTTTTTTTTTATTAATTAAGATTATCTGAATACCGTATTGAGCAACACTTAATTACAATCATTTAATATATTATATAATGTGATATAATATAATTCGGTATCTACAATATCTTCTTGAAGCTCGATATATTATATATCAAAACACTACACAATACTACTCGCTACTACACAACTATCAACGTGGAACTAACGGCAAAGCGTGTTTTTTTCATCGAAACTATTATTTATATTACTTTATTAGTGTATATTTTAGCATAGTGTCTGTAACAAACTATAATTACTAGGATAAATGATTTTAACTGTGGTATGCATAGTGCAGAGTTACTCGTATACTATATGTATGCTCTTCGCGTATACGTATTTTCATTATATAATGAAACTAATTTGACTATCCACTTGGTCAGCAATTCGATTGGACGGCGTTATATACCCCTTTTTATACATTTAAATACTATGACATTAAAGTGTGCGTGAATAAAATATTCGTGTAATTTGCAAGTTTTTTTCGTTGCAATGTTATATTGTTATTTCGCTACAGACACATAATATGTATCGTATGTTCTTTATTTATTAAACAAAATGCGGCAATATATCTACTGTCTTATTCAGCGACACACTAACGCTACGCATGTGTGCGTCTTGAACTATGTTAAGATTTTGACGTTGACAAAAGAAAACTTAAAATAATCGCGTTATAGTCAGGCAAACATTTGTGCTTGTGAAAACCACTAGTAATTCTGACAATCACGTGTCAGTAAAGTTTCATAGTACTGAAGATCTTAGCGTTGCTTAACTAAGATTGTTTAAGAGTCTTTTCCACACGCACATAAGTTTGTCGGACTACTGTGACATGCCAGTTGTTTTACGCTGTAATGGTCCAAACAGTATTTTAACAATTACTACATATTTTGGTACTTAGCTAAGCTACAAATTCCAAGGTGAATACGTATGTACTACGTGTGCTATGAATTATGATAACTTATTATAGGCAGTATAACCCATACGCGAAAACTTAAGAACTCCATAGAATACAACTCGTGTGAAGGTCATTTATAAGTTTAATGTATGTACAAATTTGCCTTTTTTAATTAAATAGAGGAATAGTGTTATTAATAATCTTTTATAGTCCACTAAACACCTTATACGTTCTTCCTTCTTTTATCATTATTTCACTGCAACATTATCACGTTAAGTCTTTAAGTTATTACGCACGAGTAGTACCAATGTTACATTCATACTTACTACACGCATGGATAAAACCAAAGTTACATTGATACTTAATATTTTGACTGACAAATGCTTTAAAATAATCGTGTTTTTCAAAATTTGTTTTACGTTGAATTGTCATTAGTAATTATCTCTGTTTAGACCATCACAGCAAAATCATATCACTCCACAACAACACATCCACTTATTACACAAACAACATGCGGCAAGTTGTACGCCGGGCGCTACGTGTGCTACGGTCCGCTACGGTGTGCTACGAAGCGCTACGTGTGCTACGCGCTACGCGCTACGCTTACGTCACGCCGAACGGCATCCGCGTCTCGAGCATCACGTAGTCGGCGCGTTCCGGGCGTGTCGCGTTACAGCGCAACCCAGGGTGCAAGCGGTTCCACGGTACCGGCGTCCAACCGATCAGTTCGGTGTATGAGTTGATTTGCTGGAACAATACGGTTTAATCATAGAGATACATACCATTGTATAGATCTTTGGGTTTAATAAGTTGATTTGTTAATTTAAAAAGACTGTTTTATATACGATTTGTTAATTAGAAAACTTTTAAGAAGGAAAAAACGTGTGTGATGACTTGTTAATTTCTTCTTCTTATTTCAAGTTCAACTGACCTACCATGTGGCTTGAAAACATTCGACAAGGGTTGGCAACCATTGGAAGCACCAGAATAAATTACAGGGAGGTGCAAGAAAAAGCAAGGTTGCTTCTGCTAAAGTAGGCCATTGTTTTGTTTTTTCCTGCCACACCAAGTTGCCGGTGCTTATGCCGTTTTCTGCTGGAGGTGCAAACCTCCTCGCTGCGTCCATGTTGGCCACTAACCAATTAACTTAAAGCCAGGGACATTAAATGACTCGTAAGGCCGTGACGTCACTCACCACGATGAAGTCGTCGTCATACCGCTGCACGGGATCGCCGAGGCGCGCGATGCGGCCGTGGGGGGAGAACACCGACAGCTGCTATACACACTGTACACCGGGCGTGACGTCACTCACCGCGATGAAGTCGTCGTCGCACCGCTGCACGGGGTCGGCGCGCAGCACGCGCGAGATGCCGTCGCCGAGGCGCGCGATGCGGCCGTGGGGGGAGAACACCGAGGACAGTTCCAAGTGACGCAGCTGACGGCGCAGGCGCACCATGCCGAGGACGTCGTACTGCCAGATCCAGTAGCCTGTGAGATAACACCGTTATAACGTGACAACGGACCGTTATAATGATAACAGTTATAGCGTTACCAAAATAACGATATTAAATTAACGATAATAAAATAACTGTTATATTGGCACATGATGACACAATTTGAAAATGCGTTAATTATTCACTTAAGAATATTTTTTTCTTAATTTACTTTTATGATATATCGTACAAAAAAAAACTTAGTTCATCCACAATATTTAATAAATATAAAAAAATAACAATTAAAAATATTTAATTAACCAATGAACTAAAAACAGTGGTGCCGTTAAAGCATTAAAATAAGACATAATAATGTACAGGAAAAATATAACAAATTATTTTAAGTAACATTTTAAGCAACAACAAGTAACATAACAACAACAAAATAAGTTATCATCAACATCATCATCAACATCATCATCATCATCATCATGTTATAACAAAAAATATATTAAGCAATATAACATTATTTACAACATACCGTGCACAACAACACGCCTAAGACGCTCGCACTGCCAGGACATCAGGATCAACGGGTTGACGTTGCACATGTTCAACTGAAACAAAACATATTGTTATAACCATACTCAAGACTTATTAACCAGACTTTATCTTATTTTTGTCATAAATCTAAATTATAAATGTATTTTCCTTTCGGTATTATTTCAACAGTCTAGGTGATCATGCCTGGGGAACGACTGTGCCCCATCAGCCTCAGTTCCGTATTTGTGTGTATGCAAATGGTAATTATACTTTGATAGCGTGCACCAATGACTTGTGGGGCCATCTCTTGACATAAAGTTTTAAACAGAATTATTGATATATAACTGAATTACCTTAAAGAAAGCAAGATATAATTATGCACTTCAAAACCCTAGACATTTTTGTTTACTCAAGAAGAATAAACATTTTTTTAGAATTTCATCAATAATCAAATAGTTACTTAGTTTAAATGTAACCTAACCTAACCAAAGTGATCTGTCATAAATAAATTAATAAAGTAAATACATATAATATTACAAGTCTAAAACATTTAACACTTAAGATCCATTAAACCTACACAACTACAAGTACAGTACATGCAAGATATTTTAATAAAACGGCCGATATTCTTAAGTTACAGATAACTAGACTTTACTTGTTTCAAGAAAATTACTATATAATGTCTACCGAATACATTATCTCATGAAGTATATAGATTTTGGTAAGATTTTAGAATAGACACATTACATGCGTTAACATGCAACACCGAATATTCAATTTGAATAAAAGCTGATAATGTAGACATTTAAACATTTATTGTTCTTTACAAAAATAAATGGAAACTACCCACACTCACACTGGCATGTTTCCTTTAAAAATAATGTAAAACTAAAATAATAAAGTGAAAGAAATACTTAAAAAGAGTTTCAGACTCGACTGAAAAAGGAGGTTCGATAGTCATAAATTTTTAATGTAATGGGGGTAAAGTAAAGTAACACCTTATTTTATTAGACTCGCGAGACGTCACCACTATACCTTTTTTTGTCTTTTATTATTATTTTGTACTTTTATCTGAAATAAAAAAAAAAACCAAACGAAATCCTCCTCCTTTTTTATCGAAGTCATTGAATAAAAGAAAACGCATTGACGTACAAACAAATGGACCGTGGCAGTAATAATATGTATATTTATCACAACTTGTTTAAATAAAGGTTTTTTTTATTAATTTGAAACTAAATTCAGGAAAAACTTCTGAAAGAAACGTGGAAAAACATGTGTGTTGGTTGACAAATCTGGAACTATATGGAATAACGAAAAATGCCCAAAGAGTTATGATTTTAGTTTTTAACTAAAACTATGTTATTGAATTTTGAAATAAATCTACTTTTCTATCCTCCGGGAAATCAAAGAAGTTCATTTAAAAAAAAACCTATATTAATAAGAGGAAGACGAGCAATTGGGTCTCATTTCCCTTTATAGCTTTTTAACAAACTTCCCATAGACGCAATTTTCCCAAAATAATAAAAAAAAACACGAATCATGAATAACATAATAAATCTTGAATAAATTCCTGCACCAATTCCAAACTTTCATTCCCGACATTTGACCAGTCCACTCACTGGCACGTCAATGCAACAAAAAAAAAACGAAAAAAAAAAAAAAAACAAAAAACAAAAAATAAACCAAAACAATCTCTTACTTCAGGCAGTCTCACATTTTTGAGCGACCGCTGGCCGTTGTCCGCGGTGTCGCACGGCGCGTCCACCCACACGAACTCCTGCAGCGTCTTGCTGTACATGTTCGCCATCTGCACTATCGCCTGCATGTGCATCTGGAAGGGGGGGGAGGTTGCAGCGGTTCTCAAAGTTTTCGTGTTTTAACGCCCTCTGGACCTCAAGGCCCGATCTCCTTACCCACCGACCTTCACGCTAACATTGCCGTAGCATACGTGAGACCCGGGGGGGTAAGACGTCCCAACGAACGAACGCCCTCTGATTCAAAATCTTGGGTTAGGGCGCCAATAAAAATTTAGATTCACTGGCGGTTTCCAAACTTTTTGGGTTAATAATTTGAGAAAAAAATGTATATATCGGGGGTTCTCAAACTTTCACATTATAAAAAAAAACAAAAATGCGTTGTTTTTATCCCATTCTTTTACTTATTTTAAAACATACTAAACTCAAAGTTTCTATAAAACTGATTTATTTCTGAAAATGTTTAAATATGTTTTTCATATTTTTGTTTGAATTCTGCTTATTCACCAAAAAAAAAATTGGTTTCAAAAAAGATCAATTATAAAAAAAATGCTGGTAATGAAAAGAACGTAGTTTTTGTAAGCCTTCTAGTAAATACAAAGGAAAAATGTATTACCCAAACCCATTCTCCGCCTTAAGTGATAATATAATACTTACAGTCTTACAGAAAAGGGCTTTGAAAGACACAAGCTTCAGGCCTTGAACTAGCACATTATCCATAACCTCTTCGAATTTCTCATGTGGCAGTTGGACCTAGAACATAAACGTTGATTTAACAAATTAAATAAAATACTTTATTCTTAACTTACGCTAAAACAGATATGGTATGTCCTCAGTCGAGTCATAATATTTCTACTACTCGGCAAAGGTAACAACAAACTGATTTTCCAATTCGTAATAATATATGAATAACTTTAACGATAATGAGTGATTTGTGTGAGTCAATACTTTTTGTGTGTGTTTGTACGTGCAGAAGATTTTATAAATTTTGTTTTTTACATGTTGGATTACATTTATATGTGTTGTGTGGTTACACAAATATTTGCGCAGAAGCGATGTGTTCATTTATGCGTGTGTGTTTGTGTAGATGTTTGTTTGTATGGGTTTGTGCTTGTGAGTACTTATCAATTACACGGTGACGTTGAGTGGGTCACGTAGACGGCTTTCAGATGCAATCAATTGATAGGCTCGAGAATGAAGTAGGGCTTGTCGCGTATGACCACCGTTAGGAACTTTAACATTTTCATACATGTGTGTGTGTGTGTGTATGCATATATAGGTGCGTATGTGTGGTCACACGTGTGCATGTTTGCGCAGGAGCGGTGTGTTTATATATGCGGATGTGTTTATTTGGGAGTTTGTTTGTATAGGTACTCACCAAATACACGGTGACGTTAAGGGGGATCACATAGACGGCCTCCAGATGCAATCATTCGATAGACTGGAGAATGAAGTAGGGCTTGTTGCGTATGACCATTGTTAGGATCTTTAACATTTTCATACATATGTGTGTGTATGCGTATATAGGTGCGTGTGTGTGATCGGGTGTATGTGTGCGTGTTTGCGCAGGAGCGGTGTGTTTATGTATGCGGGTGTATTTGTGTGTGTGTTTGTTTGTATGGGTATGAGTTTGTATTTATCTCACTCACCAAACACACGGTGACGTTGAGCGGGTTCGCGTAGACGGTTTGCAGATGCAACCAGTCGATGGGCTCGAGAGCGAAGAGGGGCTTGTCGCGTATGACCATCGTTAAGAACTTCAACATCTTCAGCTTGGAGAGCGTTTCCAGGCTTTCGGTGTTAATGAGGTCGTAGTCTAGGATCATTGTCTGTTAACAAATAGATTTATATCAGTCTTTCTCAAAATGGGCGATAAAGCCCCTGTGTGGGCGCTGGATGCCTAGAGAGGGGTGGTAAGGGGCTCAGAAAAAATAGGGGGCGCTGATGTTCTTAAAAGGGGGGATGGGTTATTTATTTGTGACTTCACCTACTTAATATTTTAAAATTCACTGAAATTAAAATCTTTCTACTACACAGTACGCAATAGATAAGAATTATCTGAGGTAGATTACAGATGTCCATGGGCGACACTGGCCATTTACCATTAGATGGGTTACATGTTAGATTAAAAATAGGTTTTATTAAACTCCAGGCGAGTTAAAGTAAAAAAGGGGGGGGGGGGGGAAGTGGGGGGGGAAATAAGTTTGGGAACTTCTGCTTTTACATATATAACCGAAGCTTCCACTGGGATGGATGATGAGACCTCCAAGGTTTCAAAGCTAGGTATCCAATAATATCAACCGAAACCGACAGCATAACATTCCCTCTGAAGCACGGAACAACTCACAAAATTTTGACACTAGCGGTCACCCATCCATATATCACCTTGAGATCTACGCAAATAATATAATTTAACGGGCTTATATATATAAGCCCTTATCTTCTATCAATCAAGACATATTATTAGTTACTATATAGTAGCTCACATTTAAAGTGGAATACATCATCAGATCTGTGTTGCACCTGGACAGCACGGAGTCGCAGGGCAGCGGGTCGGTCGTGTACTCTCGAATACGCACGCGCTCTGTGCCACGGATCTGTAAAATAATTTATTTATTTAACAAAATATACAGCACTACTGAGAAAAATATACAATACTTTATATGTTAAACTAATAAGCCAATTGGATTTACATTTTACGGACTATAACATTCAATTGCACTGCAACACTAAGTATAATCTGGCCTTTTGTGCGCATAAGTAAATATTATAAACGTGTGTGTGTATGTGCGTGTGTGTGTGTGCTTTTTTTTTTAAAATATGATTGAAGGAGTAAACGAGCATGCAGTCTACCTGATGGTAAGTGGACATGCCCATGAACATCTGTAATCAACCTTATATAAGATCAAGGTCCTACCTGAGGTTGACCACAGGTGCGTTGCTACCCCTGAGGACTGAGCTGGAACGACTCGGATAAGTATATCTCCCTAACCACACTCTTCAGACCAGAACACAGCAGTGAACACAACACTGCTGTTATAAGACAGAAGTAGTTGTGGCGGTGGTGCCGCCGGAGTCGAACTACATGGAATTCTACCAACTTCAAGATTGCGATTTATATCTTGAAATAATACGTTAAGACAAGATCTGATTTTATTTGATGTAGGGTTAATATGAATTACCTATCATATTATGTATTTATAAATAAATGTAAGTTGTGGGTGTCATAAATGAATAATTTTGTGGCTAATCGTGATTATACCTCATTCGTCATTCAGATGTTGACGGAACTTTAAAGTAAATATTTATTATAAATAGTTATGGAAATAGCAAACGAGCATGCAGTTCATCTGATGTAAGGCCTTGATTGGTCTCTTTCGCGCATGGACATCTTTGATGAACACAGATAAGAATAGAATCCTCACTGAGGTCGACAGATGCGATGCTCGCCCTGACAACTAAGTTAAAAGACTTCAGGTAAGTTTGTTCCTTTATCACACCTTCAAACCAGAACACAACAACGCATAACACGCATACACTGAAACTGGTGTGGCAGTATTGCCGCTGGAGTCGAACTAAAAAGGCTTCTAACCACCTTAGTAAGTTTACAATGAACACATAAAACTAATTTAAGGCAAAATATTTATTAAGGACGCCTCACGTGGGCCTACCACATTGCAAGGTGCCACAAAATATATTACTTGCCGGGTCTTTGTTTTTAATTTCCAGTTTCATGTTCTTGGCCGTACTTAGTTTGCAGCCCAATAGGGCCAACCTCTTGAGTGCTCGCGCGTGTAGCACCATACTCTCCACCGTAGCTCTGAAATCATAATACCCATAATGTCAGATTTTGAAATGTACTATAATGTTTGTATTGATATATCTATTACTAAAGTGAAATTACTTCAGCAATGAATTATGGTTCAACATGTAAAGTAGCTTTTCCTCTAACCTATTTTCGGATTAAGTGCGTCCGCTGGTGGCATTTGAACATTTTACATCCAGAAAAATCTAAATTCAGATTAGATATCATTGAATAAGTTTCATAATAATTAAAGGAAATAAAAAATAGGCTTTTTGGTTTTTTTAGGGCTCTGTACGTCTATAACAATACTGAAACCGTATTATCATCATGACTGTCTGTTTATTAAAGGCTTATCGGTCATGGGAAGTCTATGAGGTAGACGAAGGACACGCCAATGCAATGTCGATATTGATCTCCTCTTACCTCGAACTTACCTCACCTCAAGTTTTGATGCACTATAAGTCTACCGTAAAATATACGACACTAGCTTTTCCCCGCGGCTTTGCATGTTTCTCTACGATATAATGTGTAAATATACATATTTGACGACCCGCGTGGCGCAGTGGTTACTATGCCGGTCCGAAGCACAGTGGGTCCCGGGTTCGATTCCCGGCTAGACAGATATCTGAATGATGAATTTAGATTTCTGTTGTGGGTGTTTGTGAATTCGTCTTTGTGTGTTCATGACACCCACGACACAGGAGAAAAACCTAGTGTGGGGCTATGAGTATAGAAAGCGTCTCTTTTTTTTTAACCTACCTCTTGAATCACTCTATCTATTAA
>DWPV01001167.1:0-22190 GCA_018251915.1 Urbanus proteus proteus | reverse complement strand
CAATTACATAATGCAAGAGCGAGATAACTGTAACTATCACTACGCCGTCTTTTCTTCAGCAGTTACGCAAAACTTAATCAGTTTTTGAACGCGCAGGGCCTATCTATGGTAAAAAAATATCTACTACAGCGATTCTACTATTAATAATTGCAGCCTAGGTCTAGCCTAGCTTAAACTTACTTAATTTACGTTATTGATCGTTTTTATTATCATTTCGTGGTCGTTACTTACTTTGATTATATCCTACGAGGGTATATAATCAAATGTTTTTTATTAGTAATTATAAATAAATATAATATGATAATAAAAATACAAGTTTAGCATATACTATATTACAATGTCTGTAGGCATATATCAAACAGGTGGTTCACAGTAATTTCACTTCAGACATTTGCTTCTGATGAGTAGTTACTACCTGACGTCATGTACTTTGATCGTTTGCGAATTTTAGTATATTAAATAATACTTTTTTGATTGAATTATGCCAAAACTAATTCAAACTAGCGGCAGAAATTTGTGCTAACAGTACATTCATATTTTATAAAAAGGAAAAGCCTTGGATACATAGCATCGATATATAAACAAGATGGGACCTGCGCATTCAAAAACTGCGTTTGCTCTGCTTGATTGCTCAAGCAATCAAACAGAGCAAACGCATATTAGATATTCAAATATCCGTACAAATCAAATTGACCTCTAGAATGGCTAACGGTGAGCTATGCAAGGGCTCAACCTAATTTGGATATATCAAAGAAAAGATATATCAAAGAAAAGATGTCGTAGTGATAGTTGTCTCGCTCTTGCATTATGTAATTGTGATCGTTTGTTCTCCGTCACACGGACGCGTGCCGAACGACATTTTAAATGAGAATTGTTTTAGAATAATTTCGAATATTAGAAAAAAATATATTATTGAGTATTTAAGAATGAAATGTAATTCCTTTGGATTTGTGTTAATTAAATTCTTAGAAAACTTTTTAAGGACACAGCAAGGTATACTTTAAACATTTAACGACTCTAATTGTCGAATCAGAGAAATGTAATCTATGTGCTCTATTCACTGCGTATGTCACCCGACTGCGGCGAGTCGAGCCGCAGTCTAGCGAAAGTCACTGATTAAAAGGCAACCACAGGTTCGCGCGTCTTAAGTATGGAGCGGGCATATCTACGGTATGTATCTATGGTAAAGCTTATAACGTGCATCAATATAAAATACTTAATAACAGCAAAATAATGTTTATAAAATATTTATAACATATCTTTATTTATCTGAGAACATAATAAATATGTTACAAGGAAAATGATCGAATTATTGCACAGAAAAGAGAAAGTTCTACCTCTTTCCTTTATGAATTATTGTAACATGGAATTCAGATTTGCCCACAGAAAAGGAAAGATTCTTTCATGAATAATCAATGAATAATACAGATCTTAACGTAGATCACAGATCAGTAGAATGAAAAATCATATTGTATGCGATATTTTCTTTTTATCAAATACGGGGAAAATATAAATAGCTGGTAACATTGTTTTATACATATGTCGAAAAGGCCGCAAATTGCCAACATAACAGACACAAATGTCAGAGTTCAGACCAGGGCTGCCAGATAGGGCGATTTGTGGCAAATTGGGCGATTTTTGACGTGCCTACGCTACTAAATTTTACAGTTCGGCGATAATCGCAAATTAGGGGCTTTTTATTTTTATCAATAGAACTATTGAAACATTTTTCTCATCTTGTTTTTTTTTAATCTCACTAAAAATTCTATGCAATAAATATAGGGTGCCTTCCGCGCGTACGAGTTGGTTTCGTGAGTTACGATGTTTTCTTTTTTCCTCGTCAATATTATAATATATTTAATTGTAAATTTTAATTGTCTCTGTAATATTAATAAATAAATCACTAAAATATGTTTGCGATTTTTTTGTTAATTTTTTACCATTGATGGCGTGAATTGAGTAAAAAAAATCTGACAACCCTGGTTCAGACTTTCAGAGTCTCACATCTCACACCTGTCAGAGGCTCAGAGGTAAAATGTAAATAAATATTTATTGTAATTTAAATTTAAATAGAATTGGTTTTATTTTTATAACTTCTACTTTTCATAAACAACGCATACTTTACTCTAGTTATTTACCATATTTTAAGGAACTCTTTTTAAGTAAACAGGACAAATATATGGACACATTTAGTTTGTATTTTTAAAAACGAATAGCAAGCTCTATTAAATCGACGACGAATGTCTAATGTACACGCTAATGAATTATGTTTTTATTTCATTTAACAGGTATCTTATAAAACCGTAATTTGGATCACATTGTCATGGGAGAAGTGTTAGAAAAAAAAGTGTAAGTTTGTTTAATTATAATTGGTCATATTTATATTATACTAACTAGCGCGTACCTTCTTAATACTTCCCATATTTTTAATCCACCTGTTAGTGATCATATTTGCTCATATAATCAGGGTGAGATCAACCTCCGATAACATAGGGCTCTGAATTCTTATGAGATAGTTTACTACAGATACATTGTTATCTTAAAAAATTAATTCCATCTCATGTAATTGTCCTAACTTTGCCACACCTGTTAAACACAACAGAAAATTTCTAACATTGCTTTTCTAAAGCAAAAATATATGGTTATAGTATATAAAAAATGTTAACCTTTGACATACAAAATGACAGTTCTTTCCTCTCGAATTGTAGTATGTTATTTATTAAATTAATAAAAGATTTTTAATTGTAATCTTATCATTCCAGGTCTATAAGCATTCCATTTTCAACGCCTCAGTTAGCCTCATTGGCATATGATGTTTTAAGTGTTGACAAAGAAATTAAAGGAAGTGGTGTACGAAGGGCGATAGCCGTTGATGGAAGTAATTTGCAAATGTTTGTATAAAGTATTAATACGTTACCTATATCAGTTGATGATGTTTGTACATTTGTTTAAATTTTTTTTTGTGTTTCAGAAATTTAGTGTCAGAGGACTTGAAAAGATTAAGAGTGGCAACAAATTCATACCTAAAAAATGTTGTACTGGTTGTGAAAACTATAAGTAAATTCAATTGGGTATAAGACTTCCAACATGTCAGAACACACACCAGCGCCCACTCCAGCGAGATCCCTATATGGGTTTTTCATGTATTTGTTAAGCAAAACACTACTTGCTCTATATCTTATCTGGGCATTAACACCAGACAGCTACCTGCATTACTTTAATATCTACTATTATCCACAAAGATACTGGGCTACTGCAGTACCAATACAGTGCCTTGTAGCGCTCACTATTTTTGCTTTTCTTATCTATCCTAGTTCCAACCTTATGTTAACTAGTAAAATTGATGGTCTTAGCACTATATCAGATAGTTTTAGTCAGGAAAGTGGACATTGTGAACTATTCAGAAGCGGTGACTATCATTCCTCTAAATGCATTTGTGTGAATGAACAAAAATGTAAAAAGTATAGTTTTTGTACCTCTATAAGAGACAATAAAGAAGATGCGGTGCCATTATTACATGATTTAAACATTCGTACAGTATGTAAGAAGCTCTATTTGAATAAATAAATTCATAACAAAGTTTATTTATTTCATTAACTTTTTCACTATAGGGTTCATTTCTTTATAACAATATTTTTTCGCACTGATTAGATGCAGCTTACATAGATATACTAACTGATCACCGTGGTTTCATTTGTGTTAAAGAAGTAAAAAGGTATACTCATTTAAGCATAAGTGATACCCTGTACTCTCGCAATGGCGGTTGTATGCACATGGAGCTCGTGCCAAAGCTTAAATTGAATTATCCAAGTTAGACCTTAAACATTCAGTTATCTTTCAGTGAAAGTTCCATTGAATTTGGTCTAGCCGTTTAGAAGATTACCTTAAACAGACTTGATATGTATTCTTTTATATTATTATGCATTTAGTGAAAAGGTAATACTTTGACATTTTACACAGACTCAACAATTTTATTTATTTGCATAGATTTTGTAAGTGGTCAGAAAAAATGCACCTTAAACAGCAGTCACTCAGACCAGCTTCCGAGCGACGGTACTATTGTAGACGGCATTAACTAAGGTAAGGTTGTGGTTCCAAGTACAGTGAGTGATAGCGGTAAATTTACTACTTTTCAGATGTTTTTTAAAACATCTTATGACCAGGCCTTTTATATAAATAAAAATTAAGGTCTCCTATGGACAATAGTTATCGAAGTCGTATTATTAACAGTCATAAACCAGGGATTCAATCAGAAGCTTACCTGCCTACCCTCAATAAATTAAGGGTGTGGTCACAGCCAACCGAATATTGAAATATAACGACGAAAGAAAACACGCCAGGTTCCCTTGATTATGTGGCCAACGTGTTATTATTTGCTAATAACAATTTATTTAACGGAATAAAAAGGTTGCAAGGTGTAAATTATATCCCTCTAAAAATACCCTGATTCACTTAAATCCTTGTAAATAAGATTAGGGTTGACAATCCTTGTTGGGATGTCCAGAGCGGTAGATCCACATCCGAACAGAAATTGATTAGAGCGAAGATGGTCGCCCCCATATTATAAAATTATAATAATTAAAATTTATAAGTATTGGGCTAATGGGAACTAACGTGTATGAATTTGCCACTAGTGGCGCTAGTGTAGCGAGATATTTGAAATCTTAGTTGCCACTTGCCACTATTTGTTCAAGCAAATGAGCAAAGATGATAGAAATGTTGGCTATAAGCTAATAAGCAAGATAATTACTTCCAGTTTTCTTCATCAGATTCTTCAGGTAGCGCATAATCGTCAGGATAGTGTTTTTTATCCTTTAATGGGGAATACTTTGATTATATACTCGAATACTTGTCTGCGAATACTACTAAAATTTGATACCTCTTTCGGAAATTTGTACAAGCCCTCCTTTTTACTAACCAAATAGCAAGGCTACTCACGAAACCAATATCAATCCCAATTCCAAAGCAAAAATTTAAATAAAAGATTACGTGAGTTCGTTTCGTAAATTTATTTTAGTTCACCCAAAACCAACTAAACCAATTTTAAACTTAATCGGCGCTAGTGTCGACCCAATCCAATCGGGAGGAATTGGTTTCGTGAGTACCACTACAGAATATTTGATGATATATTAAAACTAAGGATTTATTTGGGCAATACAGAAATTCTAAACTATAACGATTAGCGAAAAATGCTGAAAGGACTTGCAAGGCCGATTTTGATGAAAACTAATCTGATTTTGAAAAAAACTGCATAATTACTGCAAAAAACTTATTTCCCGAGCCGGGACTCGAACGAGTTCATTTTGAAAAAAATCACACCCGGTATTATTGCGCCATCTGATAGTGTTGCTTCTAAGGATCAAATTCTGGAAACTAACTAACTAAGTATATCTAACTATATTTTTTAAAAGTTAATGTCTTTCAGTTTAAAGATTAGGTACACTAGCCAAAAACTGACATGTTTTTTACAAACTAATAACTAGGTCCCCCACAGAGTTCCCGGTAACTTCACCTGCGTTTTAAAAATGTCACATACCATTTCTATAAAAAATACGTTATAGCCGACTTGCAGCATGCGCGGGGAATTCCAACATTAAATTTAAAATAGGTAGGTACCATGAATTACCATATGCCACTCCCATCAAAATCGGTTCAGCCGTATCAGTGAACGAGAAGTTCCAGGACAATCGGACAGTCATTTTTTATAATTTTATTTTTATTTTTTACTTAGTGAGTTTTTATTTTAACTTTACAAACAAACACTTATTTTTTTGTATAAATTTGTTAAATTTATGAGACTTGGTCTCGATTTCAATCTAGAGCCTTATGGAACGCCAGTGCAAATGTGTAATCCTGAACTTCTAACGGTGGTACGGAACCCATCGTGCGTGAGTTCACTGATTCCGATTCACACTCACATGAACACGGAGCGCGTTAAATAGTGTTGGCACTGAAGCATTTTATCATTAAATGAATACTTAAGAGTAGGTATGGGCAACATTTTAAAAGTATGCCAAAATGAATACCTAACGTAGGTTTCAGCTGCCGTCTGACAATAGTTTAACAACGTTAAAAAGGCTTTTTGCCTTCCAATATAAAACGCCGCCCAGGCGACAGCAGGTATTGTTTTGCCGTCCTGGAAATAAGTTAACCAAAAAGGTCTAGTGTACTCCTGGAAAGACATTTTTTTGCCGAAGAAAACACATTCATATATATACTCGTAGGTACCTACCTAGGTAGGTATTACAATCTTGGTAATCATGTATGTAGGTATAACAATAATCGTTCCTAAATTGTTAAGATTTTGAATGTATTATATTATTTCTCTAAATAAAATAGGCATTAAAGTACACAAAATACGTTTTATGCCCTACTTTTATTAAGATTATCATTATGTACTTTGAGAGCCAATCCGATGATAACTGGGTTACAGCAATGCTGTTTTTTCGTGCAAATAGGCGTGGCACGAAAGGCAACGCACGGAAACTTGCACCTTAACTCCTTTATTCTGCAACCATCTATATAAATGTTTCAAAAATAAATGTTATTCAGTTAACTGAATTAGATAGAAAAGTTACATTATAGCCGACAGTATTCTTATTGGTATAGAGCGGCTCTTGTACTAATTAACTCTTCAGAGTAGAGACCATTCATTTCGCTCTATTGATTTTTCACGGATGTTTAAAGGCCAGTGCTTTGTTAATGTTTTAAGTGTGTATAATTAGGGCGCAGGCGTTGTCGCGTTATGAGAGAAGGCGACATTTTTTTAAATGATCGCTTTAAGAAATGTTTTTTTACGACTTCGTTTAATAGCCATAAGGTACCCTATGTAAAACGTATCGTCAAAACGACGATTTTATGAATCCAGGCTACTTATACCAACTATTAAGGCCATGTCAAATCTAGGCTACCTACTCAAAATACCTCGATCGCGTAGGTAAAACAGTCACGCCGTGCGGATACAACACGATGAGAATTTTAAATGGTTACACGAACGAAAAACTAGCGCTAGTTAGTCGCAACTTGTGGACAACTCGCGATTGTTTACATTTACCTACTAAAACCTATGATTTTAATAAACTGCAGGCTACGTCCTCCTTATAAAAATATTTTAATCGAACCATGTACGTAAACGTATGTGCCCGTAATATGTTATTTTTATTATAATGATTAACCTTAACTTATATTTCTCGTGTGCCTACTTTTAAGTTATGAAAATAATATATTGTATATGTACCAAATATACTTTACATTAACTATACGAACCTACCTCCTTTCAAAAATGAAGTTTAACTTCAATTAAAAAGTATTATTAATTTAATTGGACAAGGAATTTAGGTAGGGAGTCTCGTGGGCTGAGATGCGATCGACTATAAATTACTATAATATACTAGAGTATCACAGAAACAATATTCACCTACGTAACTTTTACGCGGCCCACAGTTGGAATAGGACGGCGGAAAAGGTAGTCAAGAATAACACGCCGCAGGCCAAATATTAGTGGCGCGCCACGCTGTGAATAGCCCTGCTAACTATTTTGGCTTTATTGGAAGCCTTACTGTTAACTCTATATAGTTTTATTTGACTAGTAGGTATAGGGTACTACACTACTAGGTATACACGGCGAATTTTTCAAGTCTAGGTACGTGGATGGAAAATTCGAAATGATAAGGGTTAGCGAAAAATGCTGAAATGAATTTAATCATAACTAAAACTGCTCCATATAAGCAACACTATCCGATGGTCTAATAATACAGGTGTTTTTTTTTGTCAAAATGAACTCGTTTTATTCCCGGGTTGAAAGACATTTTTTTTGAAAAAGTAATAATGCAGATTTCGTTTTTATTCAAATCGGCATCGTATGTTCTTCTTGCGTTTTTCGCGAATCCTTAGTTTCGATTTCCCTATACACACACTTGAAAAATTAACCCTATACAGTTTTATGGTCTAGACATCAGTAATAATAGCAGCTTATAGCTTTTTTCGGTTCTTTACCGAACTTACCGTAGTCTAAGCCTCTAGAACCAATAGGAATTTGTTTTTTTTTTTTTTAATTCGGAAAAATAGCTGCATGTGTTACTGGGTAGGTACACACTTACATATAATAGGTATATTATATTCAAGTAATTTGGATATCATAATTATACTTCACGGTAATCGTGATAGGCACTGTCCATGATTAAGTTGATTATAAATTTAATTTATTAAATCCAAAAGGTGACGATTGAACTGTCCTGATCAAATTAAAAACAGTCAATTGTAGATAGAATGTTTCTCTTGAGAATCCGATTATGCAAATTACGCAATACCGTAAATGCTTAATATCATTGAAATTTAGGAGACTCATTTAATTGCATCTTTTTTGTGCATTACATAATGAATACTGAGAGCATAATTTCAGGCAAACAAAGTTTTATTGCTAGCTTGAAGTTTAATATTTTGCATGATTTTATTGAAGATATAATAAGTATGTTCATAAGATTACAAAAAACAACTTATATCATAATACAACAGTTGTATATCTCTTAATAAAATTAAAAAATAGACAAAACAATGATTTTAAAATGTACTTTCAAAGCTTAAAATCACAGATAGCATCAGGATCAACAGGACTGACTTATTGAAACTATAATAATGGAGCTCAATGTTAATATATTTTAAAGGATAAAACAACACTTCCCATGATTAGTACAAAATAAAATTAAATATATTGTTAGTTTTTTACATAGGTAAAATTTATTTAAAAGTACAGAACATATGAAGGACTACACACTGAATTGAGACAAATACTTATTACTGACTTTTAAAGGATGTAAGCCACTTTTAGTAAGTATTCACAATATGAAGTTATTGCATTGATTAATAATTTATTTGGCAGACCAAAAGAGATTTTCCAACAGTGCAAAGGTCATTAAACCTAATTAATATATAAGTGAAATTTGGAATAGAAGCTGTAAGAAAATCTGCAATTAGACTAGCCGCTACACCTTATATACCGAAACATTATGACTAAGAAAGTTTAATATGTGATGTTCCAGCATACAAGTTCAGCTGCATGCAGGCAACATGGGGCCAGCATACACCCAAATATCCAAATATAAATTAATTTTAAGTATAGTTCATAGATAGTAATTTAATATATTTTGTACAATAAAATACAATTAAGTACAACTTGTAGCAAAGATATTAAAGAGAGTAATATTTATCTCAAGTGTTAAAGCTGCAATAACGTGTGTGTACGCACGAGGCATATTTACACAGCACACACGCACGGCAACAACACACCATGTGCTGCACACTATAGTACATAATTAATTTTATTACTTAATAGAATATAAAGACACGCCCAAGCTGAGAAGTTCACTCTTACTTTACATATTTCAATGCATGATTAGCCAATGAACATGCTTGTACTTCACTAGCAGATCGCTATTAAATAATACATTGATCGTCGCTTAATATCACAGCTAATTATGCTTTGAAAAATTATAGACATGTCTAATTTTCACTAATGTAGATAACAATGTAGAGTATAAGTAGACAATCTGAATAAATTTACATTACAATATCATGTCTTTTCATATGAAAATTTTAAAATTACATTACCAAAAATTAAACAGTGCAGCGCATTATAAATAAATGTGCATACCTTAATATTTAATTGACTAAATAAATTTGTTGCCTGCAGATCTGACATATTTTAAATATCGAGAGGTAATATCTTAAGAGAAATTTTAATTTCAACTATTGAAAAAAAGTTAAATCCAAATTTTAAAATTTTTAGTATCTATCATGACAATTCCCTTCAAATCCACCTCTGTTATATGAACGTGAAATATCATTCCCAAAGCTGAGTCTCCTTCACACATATTTCACTGCCACCACTTGACTGTGGATCAAATGTAAGGATCGAAGAGAAGTATTAGCTAGCACTTCACGAATGTGCATTGCTGTTGACATGCGGCTTCTTGTCTTGCGGCTCGGGCGTGCGCTGCCCGTCGCGCCGTGGCGGCATGCGCTCGTTGATGGCATCCAAACCCTTGGCTTCAGCAAATGAAGTGATTTTGTGGTTCGGAGAGAAGCCTTGTAAAGCATTCTTCAGAGAAGTTTTGCCACCAGAAAGAGCACCCAGCGGCAGAGCACCAGTGGGAGTCAGCCCCTTCAGCTGCAGAACCGATTCACTTTCCTCACGAAGAACAGAGAAGACGTGAGCCATCTTTCCAATAGCACGGATTTTGTTCCGTATGACTTCTTTCCTGAGATTAGCTTCCTCCAACGCATCGTCTCCATCTGACATCAGTTCATCATCAGAGCAAATGTTCAATACATTGACCAACATCTCTGTCACTTTCTCACCAACAAATGGAAGAGACCAAGTGAAGACATCCATGAAGTTGGGCAGCCAGTATGGATGAGGAGAGCAGTTGAACTGTCTGATATTCATGACATTGTTCTCATATTTCAGCACAGCAGCCTTGTTGTTGTAGACATCCAAATAGTTTGGGGCAGAGAAAATAGTGATGAGGCTTGGGAACCCAGTGGTTTGACTTTTGCGGTACATTCGGTAGCCTGCATCCTGAGCCTCATGAGCACGTATGATGGACAGCAAGTTGTTTCTCTGTAGAAAATCACAACAAGCTGCATAGCTGTAGAAGTATGAGCAACCTCTAACAGAGTTGTGCGAGAAATGTTCAGCATTCTTCTCATTTCCAAAGTCCTCCAGAGGATCAGACCACAGCAGGTCACACATGGCTCCAAATGCGGGAGGTTCTTTGAATCTATCTAGTTTACGAATATCATCTAAGCTGTTGATTTCGGGGGAGAGGCCTCCATGTACACATAGGAACTGCTGGTTCATAAGAGCAGCGAGAGGTAAGCAGTCGAAGGCATCCATGCATGCATCATACACTTTCTCAGAATACTTGATTTTGCATTCCTGTTTGAAGGTAAAGTATTCTGTCAAATGTCGGCACTCGTGGTTACCGCGTAATAGAAATAATGTCTTCGGATAACACAACTTCAAAGCCCAGAGGTAAAGAACACATTCTATACTAAAATAACCTCTATCAACGTAGTCGCCTAAGAATAAATACTTGGTGCAAGAGGGAGACCCTCCCACCTCAAACAATTTCATCAAATCATAAAACTGGCCATGGACGTCTCCGCACACGGTCACCGGTGAATCAATCTCGATCATAGTTTTTTCTGATCGTAACAAGGTGGCACCATCTTGGATGATTCGTAGAGCCGCATTTTCCTCGATCCGACCTTCTAAGATAAAATGTTGCTTCAGTACATCTGGTAAGGGCTTTCCAGTTTTTTCATCGAATACTTCAGATACAGTGAGCTTGTGGCTAGGAGGGAAAGCAACACTTTGGATCATACGCTGCGTAGTCGACACTTTATCATTGCTCCCGGACATATTTGTCACATAAAAAACACTAGGTCTAATCCATACACGCCACTATTTTCAAAATGGCAGAACAGATATAATACTAAAACAGAATCCCGATTTCACGACAGAGAAACTACTGCGCACTGGAAAACAATGCGCAAACATCTGGCGAGTGGTCAATAAAATAAACAGGGATATCGAGCGCGTTTTATTACTTTTGAACATATCATTTTAAATAGTAACACTGGATGTGGATTTGTTGCCAGTAATTTTTAAATACGAAAATGAATAATAAGCATTTAGGTTGTAATTAATTAAATATAATAAACTATGAATTAAGTTTTCTCTAATAATGGCATATAGATTAATTTAAACATTTTAATATGAATCAAGGATATTAGGGTGTGTTCACATGCTATGACTAATTAGTTCGCCAGATTCTATTATATGCCTCTATGTATACTTTTAGTGCAGTCCTTTTATATTAAGAGAACTATTTTTACTATGTTATTATTCATATATAGCTATATAAACATTAGATTTATTTTAATTCTCGTAAAATTATTAAACTAATTTAATATAAATTTTCAACTTCGAACATCAACTACCCAATAGAAGTTGAGAATGTAAAAAAATATTACGTAAAAAATATTACGTATTCCACGCGATAGTATATATAATTTTATTACTAACTCTACCCGTGTGATAGTAAAATGAGCGAACATGACGCCCCCTATTTTTCCCACTGTCGCACTTACCAATCTTACTAAAAGCGTAGTTTCATACCAATACCATTGCTTGAGTAATAATATTTAACACTTACATTTGTTATTGGTCAAAATGGAAAATACCCAGGGGATGAGCGGTAGACATTTACTAAACATCAACATCTAGTATGGTCAACAACACACATGATAGGCGTAGTTTCTATTTTTTCTATTTGGTAAAAACCTCCATTACAAAAAGCCTGTCTAGCAGTGGAGTGGACCGATCGATGGATACAGAAAAACAACTTCACTAGTACATATATAAAAATCAATTTAATTTATTATTAGTCAATTTAAATTAAGTGTATAATATCGATATTATTCGGATATTCGATATAATCAGCACATTTTCCTCCAGAAGATATCTAAAATAACATTATTTTATATGAAATAAGAGGATCGTATAACGATACACAGCTCCGCCGTCTCTAGCGCTTATATTTTTATTGACTTACGTTTAGGTGTGCGTAACTTTACTATTTTTGATTAAATAGGTACATAATCAAAGTTTACTATATTTAATATTTTGATTTGTTGAAACTAAGCTAACCACACCTTTGTCTCGCCATTTCATTATTTGTAGTCCTTGTCCTTGACCATCAAGCCAGTAACAAAGAATGCCGTATTATTTTATGATTCTCATACCGATAAGTATGAACACTAATATTATTATTGGAATAAATAAATAAAAACACTATGAAAATTAGACTAACGCTCGTTTTTGTAGCTTAACGGAATATAATAATTAAATATTCGAAAAGAAGAAGAATGTGTAATTCCTTTGAGTCTCTTTGGTATTTTATAAAATTTTGTAACAAAACATTTACCAATAGGCGCATACCTATAACTCGGGTTAATAGGTGCATGCAGCAATTATGTTAACGCATGTTAATGTTGTAGGTAGTAAAATATTTTCCTTCCTTATTTATTATCGTACATGCATATTTGGTTTCCACTTTAAGTCCTTTTAGTACCCATACATAATACTTTATAAAGTTTATAATTATTTTTTATCTAATGTACATAATATCTTTGTAGCTATCTTAAAAATATAACAAAGTATCTACCTATTCTGATCATAGATTTTGATACACGAAGGGTAATTATATTCAATTTGATGATACAAATAAATAAATTTCAAATTGTTTATAATTACCTACGCAGCTACCTACCCACTTACTTAAAACCACTATAACTATGCCTAGGTAAGTACACATGAGGTGTCATATAATATGATTTATATATAAATAAGTAGGCACCAAAGTTTAATTATTTCGTTGCATTTGGTCAAAAAATGGACTCAAAAATAAGGTTGTGAGTTTAGTTAAAATTATTTTCAACGTTGGTTTATCTCGTTCATAACTCATAACTGTACCGACCATTTTCAATACCCGTGCGTGGTGGGATTAGCTACTGTAGTATTATCGTACGTCGCCCAAACGATAGCTATTATTTTTATCACCAGCGGCTATATTTAACTCTGGGCTAATAATTGCTTTATACTAGTACATTGGAATTTAATTTACGTTTTAGATTGACTTGTTACAAATCAACCGTTAATACATAATCAATAAATGTATTGTAGACATTTTCATTCTTTTGTCCGCATGTTTTATGTAACTTTATCCAACATTATGTAATTCTATCCCGTTTTTGTTACGACACGTATGCGGTCTCCCGAAATATATTCGCGTGTGTCCATTTACGCGGTTGACGAGTGTTGAGGCAGGTACTGATGTCGGAGAACCTAAATAGAAATATGATAATATATTAATTGACAGATTTGAATGCTGTTTATACATTATATATTATTTATGTCTTTGTTTTCACCCAAAATAATCACTCATAACAATAACTCAGTAATTTTGTCAGGTAGCGCCAGAAGACCAAAATCAAACATGTAAACGCATGGGCTGTAGCATAGATATACCTATGTAGCTCATATTGGTTCCTCGCAGAATAATCATATATTTAAATACGTAACACCTACCTACACGTTTAATACAGTACACACTTTGATTAATTAAAGCTTACACACATAATATGTGTAATTACAGTCAGCGCGGTGTCGTTGTAGCAACCGTATTTGCCTATACACAAGCGCCGAATTATGGGCGATCTCGATTATTGAATGATTCTACCTCAAACATTGCATATTAAATATAATTATAGTACACTAATTTAGAATAATTACAATATGCTGATCGAAGACCTCGACTGTTACCTTTGCCAATGATCTTGACGACTTGACCTCAGATGGTTTTAGTACAGACGAGCGAATAGCTCTTAAGATTAGCAAACATTTTAAGATTAGCATGTATCTATTGGTTAACTTGATACTTATTAGGTACATTTAGTTAATAAATTTGTCACTCAAGATTAACATGATTTTTTTTATTTATTACGACTAGGTAAGTAACATCAATATTAAAATCTTTATTAATATATTTTTATAGTTTATTAAAACGCTATTAAGTAGATAATACATAATAATTAGGGTTATAATAATTATTTTAGGTATATGGTTAATATATTTTCGTACAACAAATGTATTACTCTCGTTATAAAATTAGTTATTGTAAGTTGAGAATATTAATCAAAAGTAATTAGAATTTGTTATTAAGTATGTTATCTCTTAGATATTGTTTGTATTAAACAGGTTTTGTAATTTACTTTAACAGTTTATTTCATTTTGGAGATTTTCTTTATTTTTACGGTTTAAATTTTGGCGTTTATGGCAAATTAGGCTCTTTTTCACAGACTTCTTAATGGAAAAGATATAAGTATTATTTCTATAATTTGTTAATTTAAAATTTATTTAACTTTTATAACGTGTAATATATTTATCTAAAAATAATAATATGATTAACATTAATAAAAATGTAATACACAAAGATAACCCTAGATTGTTGATGATTTATGCACGACTTGGCACATCGTGCTCCTTCTGTTTTTTTTTTAAATATTAAAAAACCGAAATGATTTCCATACAATAAAATTATAGGGAGCAACTTGAATAAAAACAATCTGGCAACCCTTTTCAATGGTTTCTTCCCGTCACCAGTTTCGCCATGATCACAGTAAGGAAATTAATGAGCATACCTATATTCTACGTCTACGCGGTTAACAAACGGAGTATTTCTTTAAAAAATAAAATATATCACACTTCAAAGCTCACTGTTGTAGTGGACTCTAACGTTATATATTCCTATATTTGCAAGTGTTTTGCGTTACATCCATAATTTGAAGTAGTTAATGATGAATGAATCTAACGGTCAATTTATAAAATCAAATAAATTTTAAAAGCCAGTTATGACAAGTCTGAGGTTACAAAACTGTAATTAAACATTAACTTGGTTAACTCTACTGTCGAGAATGATAGAAATTGTATAGTTTCCCAAAATGTTATATAATACTAGATGTGGATAGCAACATTACTTAACGTCACCCGCATATGCAATTAAATATGATAAATTTCAATTATTTTTCAGTAAGTTCTAAGCTTCTAACTTGTTATTATGATATCAAGACAAACTGATAAACAAACTGATTTTAATATGTTTTTATACTACAACATGAATAAACTAAGGAAAGGATAAAAAATCAAAGTAACATTATAATAAAAACTGTATTTCTAGAAACTTTCGCGTACAACAGTTTTTAAGTTACACAAACTCATACAACGTGTAGATGGTTGCATACGTCGTCAGTTCACTGTTACTGTTGAATCCACGGTTTTGTACTTAGGCTTGCTGTGAGTAAACGGTAGATACCGGTACTTGATCATATGCTGGAAATAAAATATAACATAAATACAATAAAGAAAATACGGAAACACCTTTAAAATTTTTAGTAGTGATGTAAAAAAAGTCTGAGTGTCGGTTATGTTGGTTACTCTTACTGATATATTATATTTGATAGATTGATAATGTCTACGCGTTGCATTGACAACGAAAATAAGTTAGTAAGTAAGTTATTGTTTACTTAATTTGTTCTTCAATGAACTAGTAACTACAAACTGTAAATCTGAAAATAGTTTATCAACTTCCGTCTTTATCACAATTAAATTATGACACTGTTATGTAAATGGAACAAAATTTTATTTAATGTGATTTGAAATGAGGCATTTAAATTGTTATCTACTTATTCTAAGTTGAGTATTATGCAACTATTATTATTTCTCTCGATAACATAAACAATATTCCCCTTATGGTTAGGATTTGACCATACCTAATCGTTATAAAATATATTATATAAACTATACACTATATTATATACACCAGCTGATCCCCGCGGTTTCACCCGCGTTTAAAAAGTAAAAAAATAACACACATTTAAACATAAATGTCATCCCCCTCTCCCGCGACAGCGCGCGTTAATGGATTTTTCAAAAATTAAAGTAGCCTATGTTACGCCTTAGACCTTCGGCTATCTTCCAGTTAAAATCCCGTCGAAATCGGTCCAGCCGTTTAGAAGATTACCTGAGCCAAAGAGACAGACAGCCAATTTTTTTTTAATTACATTTTCGTTATAGGTGTCGTGTATACTTTCATATGCATTGAGTAAAAAAATATTATTTTGAAACCACAAATAGATAATTTTATTTATTTGTATAGACCTAAGGGCCTGCGGTGACATCCAATGCAGCACGGCAAGACATTAATTTCACTGTCTTGTCACCCTATTTCCACAGCGATAATAATAATAATATTGTTTTTTGGGAACAGTAATTGTCCTTTTTTTTTCTATGATAATATATATTTTTAAGTGTATTTCTGGAATATTAAGGGAAAACAATGGGAATTAAAATGTGTGTACATCTGTTGGGTTAAAATATGTAGTAGGTATTTTATTTCTATAGAATAAATGTTTAATCTTTACAAATAAATACAATTGAAGTGTCTGTTTGTGATTTCAAGATAACAACTTTTTAGTAAATGCATATAAAAGTATACAATATAATTATTTTTTTGTCTGTCTGTCTTTTTGGCTAAGCTAAATGGCTGGATCGTTTTTAGCGAGACTTTTAATGGAAGATGGCTGAAGATCTAAGGCGTAACTTAAAGACTTTTGAAAAATACATATGCGCGCGCTCCACAGGCCGTCTAGGGTGTTAATGGTAGCTATCGGGGATATTAAAGCCGTGTATCACTTATATACCGTGTATTGTGAATATGTTTGTTTCAGAAGAGGTCTGGATGTAGAGGCAAAAAGCTGGTTGACCTTTATTTCGCCTGTTAATACCTTAAAATACAGACTACAAACTTTATTTTTTTTCTTATATTATGAGGACATTTTACTACTCATTTTATTTTAATATGTAATATAAACTACAAGGACGAATTTTTTAGCTGAGCTATTTCAAATAGTAACTCACACTTTGTTATAGTCAAAAATCTAATGATAGTCACGGTAGATTGCTTAAGATTTCGAGGAAAGAAGAGGGTAAATAAATTCTTTTCCTAGCTTCTTATGATAGGGGTACATTTCATACATGATGTCATGATGATTCACAATATATTATTTATCTAACTAATGATAAAAATGTTGTGTTTAGTAATACAATGAGTTATCTCTCGGTAAGTATTATTTTTTGTTACTACAATAATTATCAGTAACCGATATCTTCAAACACGCACTTAAAAGAAGTAGTATAACATGTTCATATAAAAATATATGCTCAAATTGACAAGGTTGTTTGAATAGTCTAATTCGAAAATAAAAATAATTGATGAAAAAAATTTGTTTGAAAAATATATTTTTCTGGCTGAGAATAAAACATCTTTATATTTTAATTTTTGCGTTTATCTTCGAAAAATAAACACCTTTAGGTAACAATAGATTACTAGCCTCCCTGACAATTTTCGATATAAAAATAAAATGCTTTGAAGTCATAATAAAAACAAACTGAAAAGGGTTAATTTTTATCATTAAAATATTAGAAACAACGAAATGAGTATGCAATCAACCTAATAGTAAGGGGTCACTATCACTCATTTTCATCCATAACCAATTTTACATAAACCTGGGGGTTTTACCTGAATATACTTAGAGTTACATTGCCACTCTAGTGGGTGGGCATTTAAGTCGGCTAGCATCCACACCTTTCAAAACGTAACAATAGAAATACATAGGTGTGGCAGTGGTGGTGAAGATAATGAATATCCTCCAATAATTAACCATATTAGTTCTACTTTATTGGAAAATAAATTTTACAAAATCCGAGAATTAGCTTCATATTTACGAAGTATCCACCTAAACATGTGTTTTTTAATGTGCCGTTTCGTGCATGGTAAGTGTATGAAGTGTCATGACAAGAAATGTTTTTGAACATGACATATTGGGCTAATGAATTTATATATTTTTTAGACATTTTCATGTTTTATAAAATACTCTTGATGGTGTCAGAATAAAAAATAATATGCTTATACTTCTGTCTTCTTATGAGGTGACAAGTAAATTGTGTACATATAAGATAACTGAAAATTCTCACCTTGATTTGACGTTTCATTGTAATACAGAAGAGTGTTATGAAGTACATTACTAAAATAGGCCAAAATACTGGAATATTAAAGGCATCAATAAAAGTACAACAGAATCCTACTATTGTACTTTTTGTGACAGAGAGCCAAAATTTAAATTCTGGCAATCTTCTTATGAATGGTCTAAATTCTTCAGTAGCTCTAGTAGGTAAGGCAGGGCCACTGTCATCTTCACCTGAAAATGTATAATTACTTTGTGTGATTAAAATGTTATAATATTATTACTATTGAATTGTTTAAGCACATTTGCAAAGTTTCACTGTACCAGGTAATTGATATTCTAAGAAAGAAAAAGGGTATTAGGCATCATGTTAGAAAAAGTCTAATAGTACATCTTATTATGCTATTTTGTAAAAAGCATATAAGAAATAACTACTTCTACTAAAATAATTTAACATCTACAGACTGCTATTACAATTATATATATTACGTGCACTTACCATCGAAATCCATGGCAGGATCAATCTTTGGTGTTAGGAATGCAATAAACAAGTTCAAATGATAGATACCCAGAGCATATGTGACTATGTACCACCCCTGAAAATATTAAAATATGCAACATTATAAAAGTTGAATTTTGGTTTAATAATGATGTGTTATATGAGTTATGACACTGTTGTAAAATAATGAATTAAATAATGATTTATTTTTTTGAAGTCTCTCAACCAACCATACCATGCTAGCCAGCCAGTTCATACAGTCTTAGTACCCTCAAGATTATAGACCTTATAGACCAAATCTTACAGACGGAGTTTTATTAAATTACATGCTGGTCAATATTCATACAGGTAGTTACTGCTCATTTTGAGAATCGCATCTCATTCCATAACCATCTCAGTTTGCATTTTTTTATACAGAGTAATTATTATTTATTATATCATGCATCTGTCTTTGTTTTGGTGAAGCTCTTTATTGTTATTTATTCAACTCTTGTCTCTGGTTTGCTCTCAAATGTAATTTGATGGTATGATTCAATGACATAGCAGTTTAATGAAATGTGGGAAGACTCCTTTATTAAATGTAGAATGATTCTTCCTCGTATTTTGAGCCAGCAATACAAAAACAACAGATATGAAAACTATCTTACAACTGAGATGTGATGAATAGAACTAAGGTATTTTTTAACAAAACATAAATATGTTAGTTTACTCACCTGCTTTAGAAATATCCGAAGTAAAAATAAGGCTAAGAGCAAAACGGTTGCGACCCACCGTCCTTTTGTGTGTGGCGTCCATTTATCTAGCATACTTTGGTACATCTGGTAACAAAGATATAAACAATATCTGATTAATGTTGATTAACACAACTGTATGATTTGAATTTATGTGAACAACAAGTAGAGAATAACAATAAGGAAAAAATGAATGAGGCAAATTTTGGATAGAAAACTTTAAAATTGTGTTCATACACTAACATGAACTCACTGAGTAGGTAATGGAAATAATTTCATAAATGATATTCCTGTTCACCAACCTATAAGTCACACAAACTATGTCAAACATAAACTATATACATCAAGGTAATACCATACAATATATGTGTAGACTTAAAGTGAACAACATCTGGATAAGTAATAAGTATTACCTGAGAAATACGAGTCCATCCTTGCGATATAAAACCTCTTCTGGTGGCTGCAGAGGCTAGATCGTTTCCGTCCATCATTATTGCTCGATTTCCTACTCACTATTTCCCTTTATATAAATATGTATTTACTATAACTAGCACATCTATACACAATATATTAGAATAAATTATAAGAATGCGTTATCAACTAATTAAGAACTTTAAAATAAATAATTATAATTGATTTATCCAACAAATGTACACCTCGACATTATAGCGATTCTGATACATCTGTCTCACTGGCTGTCAGACTAGGGGTAGGGTTGCCTCATTTGTCTCTGTAAGTACGTTTTAAATTATAATTATAGCTGCAGTATTATCTTCATTAATTTTTCACAAATAAATTACTTTTTTTATATTTCACTTGTTTTTACCTGCAGCTTCGCTTGCGCTTTTGTATACAATATGTTCATTGGCATTTATAACAGTAAAATTATAATAAAGTAGTTTCTATTTTATGCTTTAGGGACAACGCAAATAAAATTAATTCATATTTTCATCAAGATGCCGACGATATAAAATTTGTTTTTCTGTCCTTAGAGAACATTTTCTTTTCGAATAGTAAGGTATTTTATACCGTATTCTGGTCCCTTGGTAATGAGTATGCAAAACATAATGATCGCTTGAATTGCTAAGACGTGAAATTGTAACAAACAAACTCTGAATTATTCAAATGACTGCATCGCAAAGGGACTAAGTCGTTCCAAAAAACCTATACTCCCGAGAACCAAATCACGTACATTGTGGCGTACGAGAATACTACCGGTTTTAGAAGGGACAATCCTGGCGATCGCTTGGGGCTCCTTGATCCAGCATGCATCTCACTTAACAATTAAGATCGCAGTCAAATGCAACCCTATTGTAAATTTAAAAAAAATACAAAAATCGCATTTAAAATAAAATATCTTAAGATAAATATTGATCATTATTTAATTTTATTCGTATCGCCATCCCTAATATTGGCGCGTGGTAAATTTCAACCAACAGACTATTCGTTACAGATTATATATTGACGTCTCATAATAGGATTTACAGACTATTAATGTAGCATGGGACGTGGCTACGTGTTACGTGGAGAGGTGTTGAGGGCTCGTTATTGTTGTACTATACCTTAATTACATTCCCTGTTATTGAATAAATATTACTGTATCATCACAATCGCCGAGGATAGAATTCGGTACATGCTATATCATGAGCCTTGAGAGTCACAAATTTTAGATCCGGGCAAATTACAAATTTTGCGCCCTTTATCTACTCTCACATGTTTTATAAAGTGGAAAATATCGCGTTTTATTGGTTGTGCATGTGCCTGTAATATACAGTTTCATGAATAATTCTTACATAATTGAAGATCGCATTCATATTGTAGTGACCCCTTTGGGCCTCTGGGCACACTAAGATATTGGGGCCGGGACAAGTCCCATTTTTTATATTAGTTTCTTTTTAATAATTTTATTATAATATTCACAAAGATTTAATTAAATCACAAATGTATCATGATATAACAAACAATTTAAGCTATTTTCTTAAAACCTGTCAAATACCTTATTGTGCCTAAAAATAAGGCAAACCGGCTACCTTTATCCTTTTGGAATTTGGACATTTGCAACACCAGATGCATTGGCGACTCATTTTACACTTTTTTAAGAGTTTGTAAGAGTTGTTGAAAAACTCAATAAAATATATCAAAGGTATTTTTAATACTGTGGTTTAATAAGTTTAATAAGCGTTTAATCAATCGTTTAAAGGACAAATTCGATTAATTCATTTATGTTTGGCTATTCATTCATGGAAAAGAGAAAAAGAGGAAGTGGCACAGGAGCCGATTAGTATGGAAAACGTTGTCGCCAAACAAACACATAC
>DWPV01001166.1:0-22191 GCA_018251915.1 Urbanus proteus proteus | reverse complement strand
AAAAACATCCCTAACATAGTAATTGAACAACCGGGGCAACTATCCCTTCGAGGCAACTATCCGGCTTTTACCCTAATTAAGAAAATTATAGTTCAGAAGTAGAAGTAGAGCTGTTGTAGAGATCAATGTACTTATACAAAAAATCTACTTTCATTGGTAGTAGATTTCAGGGATCTATAATCCCTCAGTTTCCGTATTTTTACAAACCAATTAGCTACTTACATACCAACTAGTACATTAGGTATTCAAATTATTGTTACTTCTGATAACTTATCAAATCTGTTTTAAATTCGAATATTGTAAAGTTGTAATTTATTAATAAACACGCTACGTATTATGTAAATAGGTATATTATCAAATATATCACGTCAACAGACTTTGGACTAGAATTAATTTTGTAAAGACTGACCTTTTGTTAACGTTAGTATTAATATATCTTTACAAGTTTATTTAAAACGTTGTACATCTCTTTGTGGTTTAAATGCGATATAACTACACGGTCACACCTATTTTTACTTAAAACCAGTGGTGTAAAGTTACTACTTTATATTTTGTTTATATTTTGTCGCATACATATGTGGATGACTTTTTTTTAACGCGGAGAAATCCTCATGGCCTCCTTTACGCCCGGGGGAGCGTCAGAGTCAGAGGTATGTCGTACTCTTACCGACTAAAACTACGCGGCGTTCCTCTGGACGTTCGGTGCCGGGTCGCGAGAGAGCGTTAACATTACATTCGGGGCCCGGCAAATATGTAAATGACAAGCTTAACCTCTTAACTGTGAAGGAAAGTGGAAACCTTAAAGAGAAATGCTTTCGCTTTTATTAAGTATACAGAAGATAGATATAATTATTCTAGAAGATAGATATGCGGTCACATTCTTTCTCATAAAGGTAGAATTGCATTTATTTGATCAAACTGCATAGGCTTGTATTGCTTTAAAAATACGTAGGTACCTAACGCTTTCTACATCCATAGCACCATAGGTTTTCCTGTGAGTGGGTTTTCTGTCGCACATAATTATATACTTTACAATTCTACACGAGGTTTTCAAAAGACCAACAGGCGCGAGGAGATTATGATACCTTTATAATCTTTATATATATTTTTATCGCTTTTTCTTCCCTATTAATTTAGTTTCCGTCGCTGATGCTTCTGCTTGAAATTTTCAAGAGCATAAAGATGATGAAATTGTTTTATAGTAAGATTATAAGTTATTAATAAACGTAGCAGCGTGTTGTGCCAGTAGGTAAACCATTACTCGGGCGTTGAACTATAAGATATCGCGTAGTTAAGGGTTTCTGTAGGCATTGTAATAAGCACTCCTTTTTGCTAACTGACTTTCGTAGTGTAATTCACAGTAAGTAAATCATATCCAACCGGAAGTACGGAGTCGGTAATAAATTGGATATTGTCATTTTGTAATAATAAAACTTAGGTTTTACCTACATATTTTATGTTAGAATAACATTAAAACCTTAAACCATATTCACGAGTTATATTAGTCCTAGTTGAACCCATTTAAATATATTGCGTTACCTACGACGATCTAAAAATAGTAAAAACTTAATTTTATATCTCTATTATATATTTTTACGTACATTTTTAGGGAAAAGATATTTTCCTAAAAATTGACACTAAAATTATAAACACCAAGTTTTACGCACCTGTGCATTTCGCTTTCCATTTTTGGTCATACTAACAAACTTCTTAGACTTCGTCTCGAGCAGTTTCTCCTTTTGCAGCAGGTGTTGGTGGACGTTGTCTTTGTTCAGCTGCTTTATCATTATCTGCGTTTGCGGATTTATATTTTACTTCACGAGAAACGTCACTCCTCATTAACTGTGTTTCAGACAATGCAAAACTGATACACTTTGCTGTCTTCACATGTCGCGAGATAAGACCGTATTCCTGTTTTATTTATATTTATTTTACGCACTTACAAGCCGGTACTAACTTACGCCACAAATTATATTTAACTATCCCACGAGATATTCACTAATTTATTGATATAGTTATTTACAAACCGAATTTATCTTACGAAAGTCGCGTACGATTGAAACAATTGTCCGGAATAAAGTAATTGTTATTACGATGTAAACTCATTTGCCCTCTTGAGCAGATAATGGCTAAGAATAAATGTTTGTGGAATTAATTGAATGTTCAGATCATTCACCGATGTTGGCTGGTTAATAGATTTTGCGAGTGGATGGCGCTACTGGAAAAATATTCATAAATATTTATTTAGTTGAACTTAAGATGTTTAACTCTCAAACCTACCTATAAGTAACGCTTCACACTCATAGCCCCGCACTAAGATTCCGTGTATCGTGGGTGCCATGGACAACACACAAGACAAGGACACACACCCAGACCAAGAACGGAAATAACTCAACATTCAAATTTCCGCCTCGCTGGGAATCGAACCCAGGACCCTCGGATTAGCGGATTAGTCCGGCGTGTTAACCATTGCGCCATCCGGTCGTCTTTCTTCAAAAGGTTCATGCCTATTGTATATCTATAGAACTCATATACTTCAGTATATTTATAATTATGTATAGGATACATGTTAGTCACGTATAATAACGTGTCGCATCGTATTTGCGTGCCTTAGAGAGGAAACGAAGCAATGAGGCGGGCGTCGGCTTGACGTGTGCCTTGGAAACTTAAACCTCTACATAAGTGTGATAAAGCTTCATATACATAGATAAAACAATGTTAATTCTTACAGCTAGTTGTTTTTGCGGCACCGTTCGTAATTATTGTTCTATTTTTAGAACTTTTAGGTGGAAGAGCCTTTTGTGGTTTGACTGTTTATAACAAGAGTGTTCAACACTGCTGTGTCCTGGTTTGAAGTTGTGGTAATGGAGACATACTTTTTCGAGGCGTTTCAACATAATCCTCATGCTGATAAATAAACATTTAAATTAAATCAATTCTTAATTAGCTTTTACCGTGAGATGAGAGAGTACGAGTATTACAAAGTTGAAAAAAGTGTCACCACAAGCGCAGGCGTTTTTTTAGGGGAGGAAATAATTTACTAAGCAAAAATAACTTTCCGATTTCGACAAGTCGAAGTAACAAGGATCGTTATTCAACTTTAGTGCATGCAGCTGCAGTGAAGCATATACCTATTTATCCCATTTATTTATCGTTTTATTTATTTTTTTCCCTTTTACTTATGAACTAAAATCACTAAAGTTCTTTAACTACCATAAAATACCATTTTATGAATCATAATTAAAAAAATATTATAATGTTAAGATATTAGACAATTGTAAAATAAAATAAATGCTACGAGGGTGCTACGCCGTAGGTAACCTTTATGTTTTGCAAATAAAAAGTAAGTACCTAATTGTATAACCATGATTATTTTTAATAGATTTATTTCTATATCTTGAAATACGTAATGGTGCTATGAAATTATGTCATCCTTTAATTCATAACATGAATACTAACGGGTAATTCTGATTCCCATCTTCATCGCGCCTTAACTTTAGGAAAGAACGCTAAAGTTAATCCTAAGTGAATCCTAAATCTAACTGAGCGTATATAAAACTACTCGCAAAAATCACAGCTAGTTTTACCACTATTTATTTAAAATGAAAGATTTATCAATCGTAATCATAGATTTTTATACAACAGCGTTTAGTACGTCATTGGCTACTACCGGTTTAAAAGGCGTTTAGTTTTTCGAGAACCAATTTAAGAAACATAAATTATATGCATAATTTTTACATTAGGAAATATTTCGATAAAATCTGACTGAATCTGTGATTTATAAGTTTTCCAATCATCGTTTATGTATTAAAATCTAGATCATTATTAATTAATCACTGTAATAGTAAATGTTCATAATTTTCCACGATCTTTTGATACATACCTAAGTAATAACAATGTTGCGAGTACATTCGCTGTAAATGTATTAACTGGAGCAAACTAGAATAAAAAGAAGTCGAAGCGAAACCACGAAAAGTATACTTAAATAATTGAAATTCTTTGTATACGAATTACAATATGCATCTCTTAAAGCACATGAATTACGCAAATATGATTAAAGTAAATACGATTATTTCGTACGAATGCTAGGGATGAATATAAATTCAATCAAGTTATTTTTCAGACCGACATTGACTTACTAAAATCAATGGGGTCGACTCTTAAAAAGTCTAACACTATCGCACTAGAAGTCTCCTTTAGTTTCCAAGAACGATTGCTTGAAATGCTCGATTCTATTGGCCCATTGCCCCAGGTCAGTAGGGCAACAATCGCTCTAATGTCATCACAATGTAAGTATTATTTCTATGTTAGCTCTATTCAAAGTGAATTTTATCGCTACGTGTGTACCTATTTGCTACAATAATATGCATTTCTCTAAAAAGTAGCAATTACGTAAGCTATTCATAGAACAAACTGAGAAATAACTACACTCTCTGTGGTTAAACGTCTATTGAGGATTATAAATGGTAGTGAACAATTGGTTTACATTATAAATAAAATCACCTCAGATGTTAGTAATAAGACTATCAATTGGTACTTACATAATTTCTAAAGCAATACAATCCATATGATATTCCACAATAACTATTTAAAGTATTTTTTGATTTTAATAAATCAATAAGTATCTTTGCCTACCTATGTAATTATGATAAAACAGATTATACAAATCTTGTAATTACAAGTATCTATTAATCTAGTGATTAAATCGTTGTAACTAAATTCTCGATGCCTCACCTAGATAGCGTAGTGCCTACATAACTGACATTCAAATAATTTATTGCCTTTCCAGGATGCTGATTCGGCTCTATTTTTAATTTATTGTATGAACGGTAATAAGTTATAAACGTAAGCCTATTGTGAAATAAAAAAAATAAAAAAAAAAGTTGTTCCAATTGACTAGGTTTGCATGCTTACAAAATATTAATTTTAAAATGTACTTATGTAGCTACATTTAAACACGACTTGTGTTAGTGCTGCATTAAGGACATACTTACCTAACTGCTTAGAACAGTTAAGTATATTATATATTCTTCGCCCAAAATATTTGACAATCGGGGAATTTCAAGGCGGTTCATAGAACACTACATAATTTCCATATTCTGAGGTAATTAAATATGTTATCCGTTCAAATGTTTGAGGACATGATAAATCAACGAATACACGTTAATATAAAAACCTGTTAATACTCTTATCGAAATATACAAGGTATCAAAGTAAACTACAAGATAAAACTAAATATGTTGGCTAATAAACAATTAACATTATTAATATTGTTTAAATTTTATTTGACGGTAGTATATATAGGTATGTAGGTAGGTATTAAATGTTAAGATATAGGTTTCGTAAGACAGTAGGTAGGTTAATGTATCTACCTACGTAATGTCAGTAGCCGGCATAAAATTAACCTCAAACAGAAACAGTTGTCTTTCAATGCCACGAGCGAACGCAAAGACGACACTATTCATGAAAAATAAACACGCTTGAAAGAAAGTAATTTAAAACTCATCAAGTACTCCAACCCCAACTGATAACTTATTATTTGTATAAAAAAGAAGAAAATAAAACTTACCATTTCAAAATGTTGATAAGTCCTAGTTGAGTGATGTTTTGTTGTGTCGAGCGGTTTTTCCGAAGCTATCACTTTCCGACGTCGACATCTCTCCGATTCGCGGCAAGCAACTGCCGCCATGCGAGGCACAGTACACATCGTAGTGCTAGATAACGATATAGATTACTTTTTTATGCAGATTACTGAATGTATTTTATCTAATGACGTATCCTATCGACTGAAATCCTACATTTTATATTGATGAGTCTATATCTTACAGTAACTTAATATTTTGTTATGTACCTAAGACCTACCTACTAAACACAATACAAACTAAATCAACGCACGATAAACAAACTATATCGGTATTTTTTAAAGAACTTAGACTTCATAGCTTTACTTCAAATAAATATGAATAAATTGTATAAAATCGTACCTAACAATATTTAAATGTGTCACACACGTTACAGTGTCGGAAATCCTGATAAATACTAAAACGATTGTGTAATTTTAAAGTGTAGTTTGTACGCATAATATATGTTAACTGTTTAGTAACATAGTGCGAACTGCGAATATAAGTCAGGTATTTGAAAAATGTGCACTGCCTTGCATACATACAAGGTCTCTTTTTCATAAACCCTGTGAGTAATCCTATCAATGTTTTTATCCCGTCAACCGTACTTTATCTTTTCAAGTTAAATTTGAACAACCAAAATACTGATTTTAAAATGCAATTGTCCATATATCCAAGTGATAACAAAGGTAATAAAAACGCGGTTGAAAAATGTATAGTACCAAAGGGCTTAAAAACTAGGGGGTTGTAAATAATGAGTAAAATATGAAAGTTTTATTTATTTATTTAAAACAAAAACATATTTGGTACATCAATAGTTAAAACCTTACACAAATATTTAATTCATTCACATTAAATTAACCAATTTAGCAAGCGACCAATATATTAAGTTCCATTAATGTCTGGAGCAGCGTGGATGAGGTAGTTTTATTACTCACGTTTTGTCAGGATCAAACCCAAATTAACTACACTGTCAACAATTTTAAACCTTCCATAGTAACACGTTCGGTGGTGAAAAACGGATTATATTAAAATAAAATTAAAAAACGTATGAACTAAATAAAAAGACCGTCGCTTCCAATAGCGCCCTATACTTCTATTTCAATACTCAAAGCAATGGCAATTTGTTTAAGAAAGTACTACTCTACTTAGAACAATTATGTTGCAACACACAATACATGAATATGCCGTCGTCAGTAGCAACTGTTAATTTTACCAGGAAATATAACAAAAGTAGATTTAAAAAAAAACTTTGCACATAAGACAAACTCATTTATTTGACAATTTATTTATTTAACTTAATACGGATAAAAACAAAAATTACACTAAAATAAAATTTGTACCTATTTCTATACATAATACTAGTGAATAATTTGTGCGAAAATGAAAAATTACCTATAGCCTACTAACATTCCTTTAGAAGGATTTTGTTACCTAACCTAACCTACAATCTACTAAAAAATTGAAATGTGAAACTAAATTACCAGCTAAATTTCACAAGGAACAACACACAGCCCTTCTAATGCCATTTTGAATAATCTCACTAACTTCCTCATATACAGCTACTTATAATTAAAGGAAAACTGAAACCAAACAGTAAAACGAGAAAAAAATAAAACGCTTAACTAAGTAAAAATTACCATCCATACATTTGCGAGGAATCTGTTTGTGTATGAAACATTTTACTAAGAAATGTTATTTCTATAAAAGGCGTCATGGATTTTTGTAGTAAGGTGAATTTTTTGCAAGCTTTTTTATAAAAATCATGTAAAAATATTACATCTATACCTACAGATAAATAAAATTGGAGTGTCTGTTTGTGATTTCAAAATAACTTTTTTTACTCAACGCATACGAAAGTATACACGATAGCTATAACGAAAATGCATTTTTTTGTCTATCTATCTGCTTGGCTGAGGTAATCTTCTAAACAGCTGGACCGATTTTGACGGGACTTTCACTGGAAGATAGCTGAAGGTCGAAGGCGTAACATAGGCTACTTTAATTTTTGAAACATCCATTAGCGCGCGCTCTACGCGCATGCGCGCGCCGTCGCGGGAGAACATTTACGTTTAAATATGTATTTTTTACTTTTATAACACGTGTGAAACCGCAGGGATCAGCTAGTGTTATAAATAAAATACAAAAACATCGCCCCCTTCCATAAATATAAATACCTTGTCAATCTGTTTACTTTTTTCGTCGCCATTATTTTCAGTAAGTAGCTAAAGTAAGTCATTGTTAATTATAACTAAGTTTTGTACCTAAAACAAGGGCAAGTTCGCCTGAAGAAATGCGCCTAAAGCATATTTCCCAATGTCTATTTTGTATTTTTATTGATTAATTTTATTGTAGATATAGATAAGAAATCTAATATATATGGATGGACTATGGAGTTCATCCATAATCATAATGCTATCATTAAATTGCTTTATGTAGTGTGTATATAATACATTCGATATCTTTAAAATCTGCACAATGACGAAAACGGGCAGTTAATTGAGGCGTTTGCATCTACAATCATCATTAAGATAGGAAAAAAGGTGTAGTGACTAACATACGGCAGTGGTCACATTAGTTGCAATAAGAAACAGATGTGTCTTAGACACTTGCAAAAAGAAAAAGGTATAGTAAGTAAAAATAGTGTAGTGTGTATGATGTTCTACCACGTTTAAACACCATCTTAGACCTCGAATCAATTTATTAAAAGATATGGTTTCTGGCTTAGACTTTCCACTTTACGTAGCCATTTTTAAATCCCTCCCGCGATTCAACATATAGTGGGAGACGTTCTCGTAGGTAAGGAAAGTGACCATGGTGGCGGGGACCACTCGTATCAGATTCGGCTTCAGCCCCTTATAAAATCCACTCCATCCCTCATACCTGGAAAGAACGTGTGATGCGTTTAGTATAGCAATAAAAAAGTGTGTTGATTAAATTAGGGCTACTTACCGGAGTTAATTTGGTCGCAGGCACAATATTACTCGTCATAATATAGTTAAAGTGATATAGTATGTATGTATTGTATTATGAACGATTTCAAATACATTAATTATTTGTCACTGACATAGTTGGAAAGCCGAAAATAGATTTAAAACAAGATAATATCTTTTTAAATCTGATTACAGTTGATAGAACAAAGAAATGATATGGGGTAATAACAGTCAAACTTGGATATTTAGTCAAAATTCTTTTACTGCATATGTCTTTTTATTTTAATATTATTTTAAGATATTGAAACGTATTGGCGCTCTTTTATATTCCAAATAATGTAAAAAAAAACTTTAGGATGACTGTAATTATTAGTCTGTTATAAGATAAATGAAAAGTGAAATTTTAATTTACAGTCAAACAAATTTTGACCTTAACTTGGCTAGTGAACTACCAAGCTCTTAGATGTAAGATATTGTTGAATAATTGCAAGTTGTATCAATGCAATCATGAAGTACGAATAATAAATTGAGGTTTTTAAAAATAAAAATGCCAGTTTCAATTTGCTATCATTTATTGATTACACAAATTGAATAGGCGAGTTGAAACAGTGGAAATCTAGCGATTATATAAAAATATATATGTCTTAGTAATAAAACTGTGGCCAGCCACCGAACAAGACATAATAACACTAAGGGTTTGATCACAGTCGCCATTTGCCGACGTGATTCTAGCGAGAGGATCATTAAACACTTACAGCCCACTCGTCGCGTTTACGCAGCGCTTCCGGTGCATTAACGCAGATTGCCCGTCGCGTTTACGCAACGAATTCGCATAAAACACGCTAAAAACAGCGTTTGTTTACGAATCGTCTCGCTATAAATCGCCTCACAAATCACAACTATAACAACGCCCTAAGAACAATTGTAATTAATCAACTAATAGTGCGCTTTCTGATTTCATCATCACATTTTATTTGGTAATTCTGTCTCGATCCACACATGTCAATAAGATCCTAACCAACATTGCTATTTAAGCAATTTAACCCGATACAAATACAGTTCATTTCTTGGAAACTGCAAATATCTCTACGTAGACTCATTCTTTTAAAGCCAAACAATGAATTATTTATTTATTTATTACAAAACAGACAATGGTTTTGTACTGAAATTATCACAATTTACAAAATATTTAAATAAACGAATTACAAATCAAAGGACAAATACAAAACTACGAAGGACCCTCTAAATAGCGTGCGCACTAAGTCTACAATAAATTAGCTACATTACTGATATGCGTGAATCGACCTCGCCGACAACTAATTAAAAATTTAAACCATTTTTATTTATAATTTAACATATTTTTTTAAAACCAAATCTACTCAAAGGCAGATTATCTAGATTGAGCTAAGAAATACGGGATAGAAGATAAAAATACACTGAGCACTTAGTAATATTGTAATAAAAATTGAAAATTTCTCAAAAATAGAGCAAAGCGCGTATATATAATTTTATATAGATTTATTTACTTGACAAATTTTCGATTTCACTCACTTTATTACTAAGCATTTCGTCCAAATACGATCAATAATTTAGTCATTTGAAATAGTTAATTTAATTTCCTTATATAGGCGGGGACTACATCTAATATTAAGCCTCTAAGATAGAAAAGCTTCAAACTTGCACGATTATATTGTTACAATGGAAAAATCACTAAGATCCTAGGTTTAAGGTGGAAATTTATTTAATATAAGATTTTGTAAAGCAAGCCGAAACGCATTCTATCTTATTCAAAGAACCTAACGTCGTCTCACCACACATGTAACGTTATTTTGAAACAAAAATGTCTTTTCTATAACATAGGTATCGGATGTCACTTTAAAACAATCTAAGTACTATTATCACATTTTAAAAATTAAAAACTAAATTGTGCTAGGCATGGCAACACTGACCGTATGAGTGTTGCCAGCTTTAAATATTTCAAACACAATCTGATGGGAAAAGTAACACTACTATTTACAGGAGATTACAAATATGGCGCCATTAGTACAAAATAAATATATAAACAAAAACACAACATATGTCGTGAGACAGGCCATACATACAACATATTATCATAGAAGATGTAAACTTTTATTTTCTAAAAATTATACAAATCAAATCTGATATATTTCATGATTACATTACATTTGTTTTACTTAAATAATGTTTTAACAAAACCTACATTTGAATAAAATCATTTCTAAAGGACAGAACTATAAAATGAACTACCAAAACCTGTCATAAATACCTGTACATACAATTAAAATAGTAACAAACACTAAACGACCGCTAATTATTATTAATTAATGTCTTATATAAAACAAACAACACAAAATTGTTATATTTGTCGAAAAATGAATTAAGTTAGTCGAAAATCTATTATTTCGTAAGAAAAAGCGAAAGACATTCACAATCGGTAAAATGCACTTTCGATACACAAAGGATTAAACTAGAAAAAAATAAATTAGAAAAACGAAAACAAATTCCCTTCACTATCTTACGCTTACCTTAACGGAACGTCACTGCGAAACGTCACCTTAACACCCTGTGGCTGACAGATGTCATATTAGCAAAATACAGATTATAAAAACCATATGTCATCGCGCAGATTAAAAAAACTAAAAAAAGAAAACAGTTAATAGTAGCAACCTTACGGTCAATTGACACTTTAAAGGAAATATTTCATAACAATACAATACAATAATACAATAGTGGTGGTACAAGTTTCCCATCAGATATATCTTAACCCGCGATTGGTATTTAACAAAGTATCAATAGTTTTTCATCAGATACCCATCGGTTAACCCGCCAGAGAAGGGGAAGGATCGGGAATAGATCGATTCATACCTTAAATTTGTCAAATGTTTAATGATTTGTCATATTTTTCTTGACCGAGATATGGTCATTGGTCATTAGTCATTTGATGTATCACTTTGCTAGTTAAGGGTCAGTCCTCACTGTCATCCAGCCGCAATACAAACTCTTTTTTAACATGTGTTCATTTCGTTTGAAAAACTCTATGAATAATTTAATTTCATTAAGAACTTACTACCTACGCCTTTGATCAGTGACCAAAGACGGGGTTCTTACATGATTCGACTATATAACTTTTCTACAGATACATTTTATTTCTACACAAATATCAGACAAGTAGGAATACATTTTTAATATTAACTCTAATTTTATATTTGGATTAAGAACACAAAATGAACTTTAACAAAAATGACATAATACAAACATTGCATTATAACGTAATTTAATCTATTTTAAACTTTTCTAAATAGTAGAATAGTTCGTGAATCGATTTTTAAAGTGTAGACTAAAGACAGTGGGACAACCTTAACTTACCAGTGAGCAATGGTATTACACCATACAATAGACATAATCTTTATCCGTTATCATCATGACACATCAAACAAAGAACCGATCCCGTCCCAACCTAACCCGTCATCAATCGTTATTGGTGAACTTCTCCCATATGAGCATAACGAGGCATATGTTGGGCGTTACATGCAGCAGGTACGGCGTGAGGCCCTTGTAGAAGCCGGGCAGGCGTTCGTACCTCCAGGTGTCGGCGACGCAGTGCCACGCGCCGCGGTACGCGCGGTGCTGGTCCTGCAGCCGCGCGCGCACCACCTGGTACGGGTACGTCGCGCCCGCCGCGATCAGCTTCGAGATCGCCGCGAACGTCAGGTACTCCACTGATGTCTGCGGTTAGAGTTAGTGAGGTTATGTTATTGTGTGTGTACGTTAAAATACAGGGGCGATTGAGATGTTTTTTTAAGATCTTATTTTAAAAAAATCGTGTTAGAGGTTAAACCTTGGGTTCATTCAGTCATTGAGCCTATGGGGTAAGTGATTATTAAAAAAAAAGTGTTAGATCAAATAAAATAACAGTAAGTGTTAATATATACAAAACTATTTAAAACACAAATATAAAAAAAAAAAAACAATATAATTGAAGCATGATTTAATTAAATGATTAACCTATAAAGACATACTCTAACTTAAGTAGTATCAGAAAAAATAACCGATCAACTAAAAATTTATTTTATCTTAAAATTATTAATAGGCAAAATTTTGCTGTAGGTATTTGAGTTTACATGAATAATCTAACTCCTATTCCCTACTTTCTTCATATTTGATTGTTGAGTTTATATAATAAAAACTTGCATTAATTGGCTGATATACAACTTAAAGTAATGACTATTAAAAAAAAAAAGAAAAATATAAAAAATGGGAATTCATCCTAAAGAATAAAAACATGAGATAAGACTTTATCACAGATATCAAACATGACATCTAACAATAAGTCTACAGTCAATTCACAAAGTGTGAAGCAAAGCAACTGACCAGTTTAATGTCGATGGGCAGGTTCCGGTACTGGTTGTACCTGTTCTTCATCTCCTCGTACGTCATGAACTGCAGCGCGCCGTGCGACACGCCGAACATGCCCGGCACGAAGCCCTGAAACCCAGCACAGGATAATGTTTAGGAATTTAGAAGTTTATAATGAAGCTGGAAAACAAAACAAGTACAAAAACATGTAACACCATTAAAATAACGATGACAATGACATAATACAAATACTATTATTTGTATTATGACATTGTCATCGTTATTCTAATGATATTAGAGAGAAATGCATTTGCTCTGGATCTGAAATTGTTGAAATTGAAATTGGACACTGCTACTTATGAACATTTATAATCAACCCCAGATAAGAACAGTCTTACCTGAAGTTGGCTACAAATGCGTTGCTATCCCTGAGGACTCAGTTCAAATGCCTCTGATACGTATATTTCTCTTACCACACCCTTCAGACCAGAACACAGCAGCGCTGAACCCAGCTGTTGTAACGCTAAAATAGGTGTGGCGTAGGTGTCGCCGGAGTCATAACACAGTTGAAACAGATGCATACATATAAAACTGTTGATAAATACATAAACAAACAATCTCAAAATATGACGTATGTTACCACACGATATTTTTCTTTCTTATTATACCTAGTAATAATTTATTTCGCACCTAACTTGAAAGTACTACTAATTTATCTATTTTTATAAAATTAAAGTAGCAAACGTACATGCAATACACCTAATGACACGCAATCACTGCCGTCGATAGACATCTGTAAACAATTCCAAATATGACAGGAGTTCTACTTCAATTACAGAAGCGTTACTACTCCTGAGGGCTACAGTCCTCTCTACCTCCTGCCGAAACACTAGAACTTTTTACCACCCATTTCCAACCATTCTGTTTTCACAATAGTATAATTAGTCAATTATACTATTGTGAAAACAGAATGCCTATTATTATGCCTATTAACATGGGTCTTTTAACATCATCAATTGTATGCGGTATAGCTAAGCTTAAAATTTCCCTTCCAATTTCTAAGAAGAGTCGGACAATAGCGCACGTGGACGGCACATATACCTATGCACTTGCCTAGTATAATTGTACACGAGTGGGTATATCGTGCACGTGTCGTATAATATAGTTATGTACACGTTTTCCGATTTATGTCGCCATAACACAAGGTGCTTTAAATTTTCCGCGTATTAAACGATCTACGTTATTTCTGTCTAATACAACACTATTAAGCTCTGTTATAGTTTGAAACATATTGTAAGGAAGACACTTTTATGAGCCATTTGTTTTTAACCGACTTCCCATCGGAAGAGAGGTTATCTATTCGTCGTGTATATTTTTTTTTTTTTTTTTTTTTTTAATTATTCCTGAGAATAACAATATATTTGTAGTCTTATTTATTCTCTACATATATATCTATTCATTTGTTTACTTTACAATTTAATAGTTTTTTGATTATTATTACATTCTTATTATTTTATGGCGGTACTATTTTTGTCCCTGTTCACTTCTATTAGGGTTTTTATGGCGAATTCCAAAAAGGCCAGCCTGCGACTGCCATCCTCCATAAATTTTGAGTAGGCTGCAGCTGCAATGGGTTCACCAAGGAACCGTTCTAGGACCATTCTTCTATACCCGAATCTAGGACAGTCGTTTAAAATGTGCGTGATGGTCTCCGCAGTGGACCCATCGCAGCTACAGGCCGGGCTATCTCTTAATTTAAACCTAAACAGGTATTCGCGGATCCCACCATGCCCTGTAAATAACTGTGTATGTAAGTTTGTCATTTTAATTGTTTCCAAAATTTTGTAGGATCTGCGAACATCCTGGAAGAATAGCTTAGTAACTTTACCAGTGTCTACTTCATCGTATCTCTTTTGCCATTTTACAAGCGTTCCTTTCCTGATTAGGTACTTTACGTAGGACACCGGGACACCGTCATATACTGGTGCTTGCTTTTTAAATTTGGCTGCTCTTTTCGCAAGTTCGTCCGCTCTTTCATTGCCCGCGATTCCTACGTGGGCTTTGATCCAAAACAGCTTTATTTCTCTGCCAGAGCTAGCAGTCTCTCTAATTAATTTTTGAATTTCTACAACAATCGGATGGGTTGAATTTGGATCTTCGATGATTTGGAGAGCTGCGCGTGAATCACTTATGATATTAAAAATTTGTGATTTAGCTTTCCTGGTCATCTCAATTGCTCTTTTGATTGCCATAAGTTCGGCTTGAAACACTGAGCAGTAGCTTCCTAAGGTGAAGTTAGTAAATCTGCTCTCTTTATCATTAGTCCACCAGGATACCGCCGCTCCTACCTTTCCTTCTATTTTACTCCCATCTGTATAAATTTTTGGGCCATTGTTGTCGATGCCGTCTATGTCGCTTTGTGTGTTAAGGATTCTATGGGTGATTTGGATTCTTTTGGCCGGATGCGGCAGTTGGTACGGGCTGACTTTGGTCTCTACCGGTCGATCAGGTAATTCCGCAATGGTCTTTTGTCTCTTAGCTATGTATAGTTTGGCAGCTTCCTCAACCCTCAGATCCAGTGGGAGGATACGCCCTAGTGTTGCTGCAGCGGTAAGTGGTGCCGTACGATGAGCCCTAGCTATTCTGATTCCGAAGATTCTAGTTATCCTGTCCAAGCGGCGTCTCATATATGATCTCTGCACGACCGGTGCCCAGACTGAGGCTCCGTACAAGATTATGGGTTCGATGACAGCCAAGTAAAGTGTCCTAACAATATCTGAATTTAGGCCCCAAGTGGCTCGGGTCGCCGTAGATATTGTTTTATAGATATTTATCGCCTTTCTCGTTGTTTTCTCCAGGTGACTCTTGAAGTTCAAGTTCTTATCTATTGTTAAGCCTAGCAGTGTCATTTCAGGCATTATTGGTAGTTGGATCCCATTTAGTACGAAGTTGGGTTGATCAAATTTTAATTTGTTCGTACAGATGACGGCTTGAGTTTTATGTTCCGCGAACTTCATTTTGTTATCATATCCCCATTTAGATACATCTTGTAGCGCTCGGTTTATTTTGGTGTTAAGTTTAGCCATGTCGACATCGTGCGCAATTAGTAGGATGTCATCGGCGAATGCCTGTAAGTGGACCTCGGAATGCTCTGCTCTTTTTAGGAGTGGATTTAGGAGGACGTTCCACATTAGCGGTCCACAAGTCGATCCCTGTATGCATCCCTTGGTGGTGACCCTGTCGATACTCTGCCCGGCGTACTGTAATGATATGCGTCTGTCCTTAAGGTAGTCGTCCATTAGGAGCCAGATTCGTGGGTCGCAATTACAATCCAGGAGCCCCCCCCGGATGGACGGCCACCACGCATTATCAAAGGCTCCTTCGATGTCGAGGCTAACTATTGCGACGATTTGTCCCAATTTGATGTACCTCCTTACGATATCTACGGCGTCATAAAGAGCATCCTCCGTGCTCATTTGGGGCCTAAACCCATATTGTTTCTGGCTAAATACGTTCTCGATCCCTGTTTTCCAAACAATTCTATTTGCCGTCATTTTCTCCAATATTTTGCCATGGATAGGTAATAGTCCGATGGGCCGATATGATTTTGGCGACGAATAATCATCTTTGCCCGGTTTTGGTATTATTCGGATGACAGCTATCTTCCATATTCTAGGAAAGCAAGAGAGCAGCAAGCAACGGTTTAGAATGCTCAGGAAAAGTGGAGGGTCAGCGTCAATTGCTTTAACACAGATATCTGCCGTGAAGCCGTCGTTTCCTGGGGCCTTTTTATGACTTATGTTCCGTGTCACCATCGTTAGTTCTTGTGGCTGGAATGGTTGGATTTCAAGTGGGGACTGTTTGAAGTTTATCTCAATCCGTGCTACTTTTTCTCTGGTTTGATTGTGAGTGGTGGCTTCATCTATGGTCGTGTCCTCCGGGTAAAAGGTATTCGCGAATAGATGTGCTGAATCTATTGCACTCAGAACCACTCCGTCTTGTTTAAGTAATTGCTCTGCTTTATTTTTCTTAGAATATTTCATGATTCTGTAAATTTTGTCCCAAACTGATTCTTTTTCTTGAGCAGTCGTGAACTTCTTCCAACTATCAGTTTTTGTCTTTATTATTTCGTTTTTATAGTGTTCCAGTTTATCTTTGTATTCTTTTATAATTAGTTCTTTCCTTCTCGGGTTGGCGTATTTAATTTTCCTTCTTGCTCGAACTACATTTCGCTTCAGCTCTTGGAGTTCTTGAGTCCACCACTTAATCTTTTTCGCCCTTTTGTTCTCTTTTGCAATAGGTATAGTTTCTTCACAGGCTATTTTTATACATCTGGTGTATTTCTCTACGATCTTGTTTAGTTCTTCTTTATCACTAATCTCTTCCACTTTTCCTGTTGTTAATTGTTCTTTTGCTAATTCTCTTATAACTGCTTTATCAAATGCTACCCAATCCGCCTTTTCAGTTTTGTATCTTCTAGTTGTCCCAGCTTTTGTTTCTTCTAGTGTAATGCTGGTTTGAATCAAAGCCACGTGAAATGTAATAGCTCGATGGTCAGATGTAGTAATAAGATCCTCTTGGACCTTCCAATCCCTAACCCGGTCTAGAAGGGAATCACTACAAAGAGTTATATCTACTATGCTTTTATAACTTTTATTTCTCCGGATGGTCCAGAAGGTTGGTGTTCTGCCCGAGTTTAAAATATTATACCTGGACTGTGCTGCAAACTCCAGAATGGCGGTGCCCCTGCTGTCCTCCGTATCACAACCCCACCAATAGCTATTAGCGTTACTATCGCCTCCTATGATAATGTTTTTTGTGCCAAGTTTATCAATAACATTTTGGATTTTATCCAGGTATAAATTAATATTAGTGTTAGCTTCCCAGTAGACGGAAATGAGGCCGATGCGTACACCCGCTTTAACAATTGTGACGCCAACCGTGTTCTCGTCTACTAGGTCTTGATTTTCCTCAACTAGGCAACTATTATCGAAAATCACAATCGCAGACTTGACCTGTTTGGTTCTGTTACACGTTTTCTGGATAACCCTAAGAGAAGTGGTAACCTGCCCCTTGCTACCTACATAAGGCTCTTGCAATAATGCAATTGAAATTTTGTGGTGTGAAGCTATCTGGAAGCACTCCTGAGTCGCAACTAGGCCCCTACCCAAGTTGACCTGGACTAGTTTCAGGTGAAGATCCTCTGGGGTGCCCTTAGCAGTAGGATACCGCATTTCTAGCTATCTTATCCCATTTTATCCATTCCGGGCATTGCGAACTGTAGGCCGGATGACAGTAGTTAATTTGTTCGGTGTCATTGTTTTTGCAGTTTATGCATGTTGGTTGCTCTTCTTTATTTTTACATATTCTAGTGTCGTGGCCCTCACCGCAATAACCACATGCGACGCTCCCTCGACAGTCGCGCGCCAGATGACCATATCTCAGGCACTGGTAGCACTGGATTAAAGGTGTTTGGTCTACGGCTACGATGGACTGGTAACCAATGTGGATCTTTTGATCTTGGAGTGCTGCCCACAACTTTGGTGTAACTTCTATTATTATGTTATTTAATTCTTGTGTTCTTCCCCTCGTTCTTCTTTTAACTTTTATATCTTCACTTGTTGGTCTGAGTTCTCCTAGTAGTCTGTCATTTTGTTTTATGATTGCTTCCTCCACTTGTGTGTTGTTTAGTCTTTGTATAACACCATTTAGTCGTAGTAACGGATTTCTATTTTGTACTTGTAAAACTGTGAATTTGTTGTTTGTCCTTTTTATTTCTGTTTTTAATTTCTCTCTATCTTTTTCAGAGTCGCAACCAATTATCACTTTTTGGTTACGCAACTTTTTAACGCTATTTACACCAATTCCTAATTCCACTACATCTACTTTTTCTTTCATTTCTTTTACTATGTCTTCTCCTGTGTGACGAGGATCGGAGGATTCTACTGAAAGTGCAAATTTCGGGGTTGGTATGATTCTGGGTTTATTAATTTTTGTTGCTTCACTGTAGGTCAAGGTTCTATTTCCTCTCGTGTTTTTATTCTCGTTCTCGTCTCTTTCGTTTTCTTCAATTCTTGTATTGTTCTTTTCCAGGTTTTGATTGGGTCTTGTTTGTTTGTCCTGTTCTTCGTTGACTTTGGTTTTGTGAGCTGTTTCTAAATTAACTTGTAGTTCTTTAATTGATTCTTTGGTGTTGGTCATCTCATTGTCCAGTCGTCTGATAGTTTTCTTGACCTCTTCTATGGGTTCGCACAGATCAAATACCAGTATTTTCCGTATCGCTTCTATTTCGTGCATCATGGATTGCATGTTCTCTTTTAGACTTTGGTTCTCCTTGTGGGCCGCTTCTAGAGCAATGGAGTGCTTTCTTGTAATGCGCTCCATATCTCTAGCGAGGGAGGTCTTTGCCCTATGTGACTCCATCATATGTAGAGCTCTTGAGTCTGCAAGTTTGAGGACCATTTCGTGGAGCATGTGCAGCGCGGCCACGACGTTGTCTCTTATTTCTCTTTTTAGGTTTCCGGAGCGCTCGATCTCGTCTTTAGCTTGTAGCAGGACTGTGTTGGCCTGGCTAGGGAATTGATTTAGCACCATTCTCCTGCCCTCCACCGTTCTGGTGGAGCTGTCCAAAGAGCAATCTGAGTCTCCGTCCTCGGAACCCGTTGGTTCTGGCATATTCTCCATTGCCTCCTGTGTTTCTATGGCTCTGGCCTGTCTTAATTGAGTTTGTATCCTGAGCAGGCTAGAGTCAGACCTGGCCTGGGGCTTGGTTCCCTTGGAATCCCCACTCCTAGGTGTCGACGTTGAGGGAATCGGTTCATCCTCCGGTAGTATTATTGTGGGGATTTGCGGTGATCTGTCTGGTTCCGAGTGTGCCCTTGGCCTGCTGGTGGGTTCTGGAATATCAGTTACGCATGTGCCCTCCTCTGGTTTGTCAGACTTGGTTTTAACCCTTGTGGTTCTTTTTACGGCTGCAATCGAAGATCCCCGAGCCGACGTAAATTGTGCACTAGATGTGTTAGTGGATGATTTCGTTGTTTTGGAGGACATTGTTCTATTTGTTTTCACCTTTATACTATTCCCGGTGCGGAACTGTCCGGTCGACCAGAGATGGAGCCCAGCTCGCCTCTAGGAACGCAACCAGGGCTCGAGAAATTTGGGAATGAGCAATAATTTAGGTAGGTAGCAAGGTAGAGACGCTCACAAGTTACAACTAGTAAGGTTTTTTATAATTTTAGCTTAGGACTATCGAATTTGCACCAAAAAAGAGAGTTTTGTTTTTTCGGACTCTATGTAGAGTCTCCCTCTATAGCCTATATTGTAGGCCTTCGCGCGCCCTCACCAACGACCCCAAACACGGGTATCCTAGCCCCACGGGTTCCGGAGAAATGGCTTTCCAAAATCTTGGTTTATAAAGCAAGATGGCCGCCGCGATTTTATAAAATGAGATTACTCCGGAACGCGCGGGCCGATTTTCTCCGGGTTTGGGCCTCTTTGGAGGGCACTGCGAGTCCTATATGCTAAGATGGTTTCCAGGCCCGAAAAATTCTTCTGCCTCAGATTTAGAAAAAAGGGTTTTCAGTCTACGCTTAAGGATGGGCCGAGTGTACCCCTGAAAGCCCCGACCCGCTACGACCTTCCGTTCCCGAGATATTGCGGTTTGAAGTTATCCAAGATGGCCGCCGCGCCTGTCAGGGGCGATCTTTGACCAGCTCTTTCTCCCGAACGGTTGGTCGCAGACTACTCGAGTTTGGGCTCACCTGGGCCAGCTCAATTCCCCCCGTCCAGTGGTTTAACTTTTGGCAGCCTAAAAATTTTGGGTCTCCGATTTCCCCAGAACCCAGACGGATAGAAAGTGGGCGTCCCGCAGAGCCCAGAACCGAAATTCGCAGTTTCCTACGGGTCTCGGTTCGGGTGCTACGGGGCTTCAAAGTTTTTCAAGATGGCCGCTAGCTGTCAAACGGCAAGTTTGAAGGCCGATTACTCTGGCTTGGAGTATCGGAGCGTCACGGGGTTTTCTCTGTTGTTGATGGCTGTATCTATAGTTTCATTTAAGCGTGTTATTTAGCCAAAAAATTTTTCGGATTTGGGCACCTCGAATTTTTACAAAAAATTTATCTATGATTAAAGGTCTAAAAATGTCGCTTTCCTCTGTGGAAACCGCAGTTTCCTACGTCCAACAGTTCTCGAGACATACCATTTTAAACTTTGCGCGCAAAAATTTTAAAATGGCTGAAATTTCTAAAATGGCCAAATTTGAATATTTTTTAACCGAGTTTGGGCTTAAATAAGTTGTACGGGTTGAGTTAAGGCTATTGCTGGCATAAAAATAATTAATTTTCTATTATTTACGAAATTATTGATTAAAATACAAAAAAATTTATATCTCGAGAAGTATTGGTCGGAAAATTTTGGAAAAAATGTCAGAAGTTAAAGAATCTTTTTTACAATCGGTACAAAATTGTTGTGGGGTTGGTGCACACGTGGGTTTTTTTAAATTTTGAAATTTTTGAAATTTCGGTTTTTTGTTTCTAGTTTTTAGTTTTTGCCTAGGAAAATTCTGAAAAGTTATCAGACTTGTAGGGAAAATTAGCGCGGACCATAAGACGGTTAAAAATCCCGCGCGCACCAAACCCCGCACAGGTTATTAACGCTAAAAGTTTTTATCTTAAATTGCTTGTATAAAATTAATTTACCGATGGAAAATTTTTCTTTTTGTTTTCAGGGGCTTTTCTTCTGGGCGTCTACACGTGCGTCGGGTCTTCAGTGTTCCAGGTCCGCTGGTTTCGATTTTCCGCGCCACGTGGTTTTCGGAAAATCCTTAATTTCTTCCAAGGGCGTGGTCAGAAAATTCCAATTCTGGTGTTAAAATGTGGGGGCAAGAATTCCCCGTCCGAGGACACCAAAATATAGGGGGGGTACCGATCTACTTTTTGCAGCGTCTTCGTTTAAAGGGTAAGAAATAGTAACTTAACCTTTTTCGAGCACGTGGTTTTCCTTTTTTCCGCTTTTCTTTATGTTTTCCGTTAAAATCCGAAGGGGTCACACATGTACACCTATGCGCTGCACAAAATCACACTCTGAGCACTTTGTTTCATCGAAATCGATGCAGAATTGCCACTTTTATAGATTTTTTCACTCGGAGCACATGTAAACCGTGACCTACCGCTTCGGGGGGCGGAGTGCGACTGGGTTAGGTTAGGTTAGGTTAGGTTAGGTTAGGTTAGGTTAGGTTAGGTTAGGTTAGGTTAGGTTAGGTT